>JACYXH010000109.1:0-115000 GCA_026745465.1 Lota lota | reverse complement strand
TATATATACATATATATATATATATATATATATATATATATATATATATATATATATATATATATATATATGTGTGTGTGTGTGTGTGTGTGTGTGTGTGTGAATATACCTGTTATCACTGAGGTTCAGCACCCGTAGTTTGGTCATCTGTCCAATTTCATCGGGCAGGAACTCCAGTTTGTTGGAGCGTAGCGACATCACGGTGACATTTCTACAGTTACCGATCTAAAATAGCATGCACAAACACAAGGAAAACCCAAACCCCTAAATACACGTACAATGCCTTATCATACACAGGCCAGGTCCAGTCCAGTGCATTTGACCAGGCCGTGCGTTTCCCTATCCACTGGACATGATGGGATCCTTCTTTTTGGCTTCTTTAAAGATTTAAAAGCATGGAAGGAAAGTCTTTCTCTCGTTCATTCGTTTTTACCTTTCATTGCTTAAAGGCCTATTTGGCTTAACCAGGCTAAGGTTATTATGGCCTTGCTGCTAAGTCTAGCCCACTGTCCACAAGCGGGCGGACACACACACACACACACACACACACACACACACACACACACAAACAGGCGTGCAAACCCACACACACACAGCCACACCTCTCTGGGCAGCTCCGTGAGGAAGTTCTCGTCGGCAGCGAAGGTTCTCAGGTTGTGCAGGTAGCCGATGGTGGGGGGGAGCGACTCCAGCTCATTACAGCTGCAGTCCAGCTCCTCCAGCAGAGACAGACTGGAGGTGGTGGTGAGTGTGTGTGTGTGGGGGGGGGGGGGGACAGAGAGACGCAGAGCGCATAAGGAGGAAAACTGTGCAGGGCTCCTGAAATTAATATATACTGAGAAATACAGACTTGATTAAAAGTAGGAGCGGGAAGGGCTTGAAGGAGCGGCTGTATAATGACAACACAAGATCCTATCATGAAAATATAAACATTTCAAACTCTATGTATTTGCTCAGGAACACACACACACACACATACACATATATACACCTACGCACGCACACACCTACAACGGACACACAACGGCGCAGTGCTCCGAGGAATGGGACATGTCCCTGCATGAGACAGGTGTGTTGAACAGCAACCCCACCCTCCGGGGCTCAGGTGGAGGTACAAGGGGCTGTTCCTTAAGCAACGCTCTGTGCAGAAGGCTGTGGCACCAGCATGACATGGAAATTGGGTCGTTTTGTGGTGGAGGTAAGTGTGTTGAAGTGGTCGCCTTGAGAAAAGCCTGAACATTAACATTTTTACGGTAAAATAGCTACTTTTTCATTTTTTCAGTTAAATGTATAGATGTTTGTAGAGTAAATATTACCCAATTACATTTGTTATTGTGGACAGATCTAGCGGCAATGTTTTAGATACCATCGTAAGAAGCAGTTTTGTAAAGCTACTACCTGCTCAACACACTTTCACTTGGACCCCATACCTCAGGGTGTGCTACTACATCCCATACCCACACTCAATGAACCTGCCCCCGCCCCACCCCCGCCACCTCTGTGGTGAGTCATTAACCTAGCAGCACACCAAAAGAAGGCTAATGCTAATGACACAACAGCGCCACTGTAATGTACTGTCACTGTTAACATAACATTAGCATGCTAATATTATTCCCCAAAGGATTGGACCATCTGGGTCCCCATACGGTGAGAGAGTGGAGAGGAGATATATATATATATATATGTGTGTGTGTGTGTGTGTGCGTGCTTTGTTGCAGCATTTGACTATGTAAAAAATAGACAGTGTGTTTAATATGCCAATGGTAACCAATGGTAACCGTGATATTGTATGCATTCCTTTTTGGAATGCTTTAATCTCCCATTATTTGACAAACGGCAAGTATTCAATTGTCACTTGAATGCTGACACCATGCACTGGCAAGTAAGAAAACTGTATCATTAACAAGAACTGTCTTTCCAACGAATCAGCAGTAACTACAACATGTAGCATAACGTTTGCCATTCATCTAGAATAACTAACCTGCTTCAAATTTAACTTCATCGCTAAACTAACTTAAACTATATTCAGAACCTAAGTAATATACCATGAGATGTGCTTTTTTTAAATATATCACTAAGAGTCACGTGGATACTTTTTTTGTCTAAAGTACAACTCCAGATGGTACGTTGTCTAACTATGGAGGGGCAGTGACGGAATACGCTTAACAACTTGATGAGACACTTAAGACACACTCCAAGGCAGACGGGCCGCTCTGCCTCGGAGTGGGGACGAGGAGGAGGGCACACCAACTGCTATACGGCTAAACAAGCACTGAAGCAGGGGCCTGTTCAGGTCCACTTGCAAAGGCCTACCAAAGAGCCAGGCTCTGCAGAGCGCCGCCGGTGTCTCTGCAGCCTATTGATTGGCTGAGGACAGATAATGCTGAGGGGCGGGCTTTCTGCTTTCTGTGTGCGCGCAGGGTGGGGGAAGTTGATTACTAATAATGACATCAGGGCTCCAGATCACTCTGAAGAGTACTGGGTATGTGTGTGTTTGGCAGGGTTCAAGTGTTTTAAGGCACTAGTTGTCGTACGAACGTTTGTGTCCATCTGAAAAGTGTACGGTCATAAGAACAGAATTCATACATTGATGAACTGGATGAGTGGTAACTCTATATTAACAATCCTTACAAAATGCCTCCTGTGTGTATAATTATATCTATACTTCATGTGAAACATTCAATACATCAAACCTTCCCAACCCTTGCGATCAATAAAGTATTACTACATAACGTTCATGGATTCTTTGAAGATAAATAGCAGGAAAATACTCAAAAATTCACATAGAATACATGAATAGCATTTTTCTTTAATATAACAGGGTCAAATTTGAATGTGAATGCACACCGCTCTCAATGCATTAGCTGTGCTCCAAGCACAGGCCATTCCAACGTCTACAGTGTACCTGAACCAGGTCCTTAGTATCCGGGCAGGCTAACGGTACTCACCCATGCTTGGCCTTCGCACTAACGCCACGCCACCGCAGCAAACACAACAACACACAGAACCCACCAATCACCAGTCGGCATAACACAAGACAGCAGCAACCAATTGATCATCAGCCATGCGATGACATGTGTCATCGCATCAATAATAACCGTGCAAGGGAAGTGGTGGAGAGGAAGGAAGAAGGAAAGGAAGAAGGAAAGGAAGAAAGAAAGGAAGAAAGGAAGGAAGAAATTAAGAAAGAGAGAAAGAGAGAAAGAAAGAAAGAACGAAGAAAGGAAAGATGCATAAAATAAAACAGAAAATTGGAAATGGTATGATAATATCATTTGCTGTCTTGTGTGTGTGTGTGTGTGTGTGTGTGTGTGTGTGTGGTTGTGTGTGTGTATGTGTCTCACCTCCCGATGGTGTTAGGCAGTGAGGTCAGCTGGTTGTCGTCCACCTTCAGTGTCGTCATTTTCTTCAACATTCCTATGTATGCACACACACATGGACACCCACACACACACACACACACACACATGGACACCCACACACACACACATGGACACGCACACGCACACACATGGACACCCACACACACACATGGACACGCACACGCACACACATGGACACCCACACACATGGACACCCACACACACACACACATGGACACCCACACACACATGGACACGCACACGCACACACATGGACACGCACACACATGGACATGCACACGCACACACATGGACACCCACACACACACACATGGACATGCACACGCACACACATGGACATGCACACACATACACATGGACACGCACACGCACACACATGGACACGCACACACATACACATGGACACGCACACACGCACACACATGGACATGCACACGCACACACATGGACACCCACACACACACACGGACATGCACACGCACACACGGACATGCACACGCACACACATGGACATGCACACACATACACATGGACACGCACATGCACACACAGGCACACACACACACACACACGGACACGCACACACACGCACACATATGGACACGCACACACACACACACACACACACACACACGCACAATCACAAACCTTCTCTTTTAAAAGATGACATTATGATTTTATCAGCCCATTAGCTCCACAAAAATAGCGTGTTAAACGAATAACCTGTGTGTGTGTGCGTGTGTGTGCGTGTGTGTGTGTGTGTGTGTGTGTGCCCATGCGAGCGGCTACCTATAGAGTCTGGGAGGTGCTGCAGCATATTGGAGGACAGTAGGAGGTCTTCCAGGGCCTCACAGCCTGAGATGTCTGCGTCTAACGTCTCGATGCGGTTCTTGGCCAGGTCCAAGTAGCGCAGCTGCCGCAACTTCCCTAGTGACTGGTCGGAGACAAAGTATGTAAGGAGGACACACCAAGGAGATGGACCAAGAAGAGGAGGAGGAGGAGGAGGAGGAGGAGGAGGAGGAGGAGGAGGAGTACAACGACAAGAAATACAACAACAGCACGAGAAAGAAAGAAGGAAGGAAGAGGAGGAAAATAATGAGGAGAAGAGAAGAGAAAGGGGAATTATAAGGAGACGCATAAGAAGGAAGACAGCCACACACAGAAACATGGCCAAGGCCAAGCAGAAGAAGCAGACAGACATGAAGATCAGGAGTGTTTAAAGACAAAGTAGGGCTGTGAGTCATACCACAGCAAAACACATACAACTCAAAATAAAAAGAAATAAAAAGAATCGTATCTGGTCATTGAGAGGGACCGACCCCCTTCAAATACAATTTGTTTGACTTTCATGCAACCAGACCAGTTTGTTGCTGATGTATTGAGGTCATGATGGCATAGGTAGTGTGTGTGAGCATGTGCACGTACGTGTGTGTGTGTGTGTGTGTGTGTGAGCCTGCGTGCGTTCGCGCATGCGTTCGCGTGTGTGTGTGTGTGTGTGTGTGTGTGTGTGTGAGCGTGTGTGCATGCCTGCATGCGGGCATGTGTGTGTGTGTGTGCGTATATGTGTGTGTGTGCGGTCTCTTACCCCTGGTATTGACTGTAGAGAGTTATTGTCCATCCACAGCTCCTTCAGGTTATGGATCTGTTCCAATACCTCTGGCTAGACGGCACACACACACAGACACACAGAGGCATGTTACACAGTTAGACAAACAACAGATAAACATCATACACTCCATACATCCCTCCAAGAATACCAAATCATCTGTGTCTAAATTATCAATACCTTGATACACAACGTGACACACAACGTTATTGTGTAAAATCCTTCATGGACATTATCATTTAACATTTTTGAAAAAACATTTAACACAATCACCACTTCAGCATTTGTCATCGAAAGAATACATTGATTTAGACATTGTTTTGTTTATTCTAGTTAGCCCTGCTCCATCCTTTCAGAACTAAACGTTAAACTGTCCTCCAGTCTCACCACTTCAGAGAACTCGTTGCTCCCCAGATCCAGCCGCTCCAGCTGGGACAGTCTGTGGATGGACCTGAGAGGAGGGACAGCAGAGGTGGAAACGCACAGAAGAAGTCTTTGGTTCATTCACTTCACAATGTTGATCACGAGGCTATCTTTTTTTATTTATTGAAGCATAAATCACTTTTATTTGTCTTGTACAAACTACAAAGTACACTATATATAATGTCGTAATCTTTTTTTTCAGATTAAATACTGTAATATTGGAATAAATCGGCAGAATACAAACACACAGACATAGACACACAGACATCCACACACACACACACACACACACACACACACATACACACACACACACACACTCAGGCATGTCTTACTTTGGCATTGTTTTTAGATGGTTCTCTCGTAGCTCCAGGATCCGTAGCTTGGAGAGTCTAATAAAATAAATCAAATAAATGATTAAACAAACAGACCAAGAACGCCCATCAACTGCCTTCAATACCCTTAAAGAGGACTGTAACACAATGCTGTTGTACACAAAAACACACTAAATGTTATAATGAGTAGCTAGTAGCCTCTTTATATAAAAATTGATGGTTGATAATTGATAACAAATAATAAAACATGTTTGGCACAAACACAGTGTATACATACCCATATACGCACTGTATACGTTGTCATAGTCTGACTGTTTTTTTTGTTATTTAGTTTCCATTCTTCACCTGTCCACTAGAGGTCCTTAGACTTTTCCCCTCACCTCACACATCATGCCACTCCCATCTGCAATCACTTCATTCCCCTCACCTGAGCTTCCCTGTCAATCTTCCCACCTGCATCTCATTCCCCCATTAGACTCTCCCACTAGATCCCATTCTATGCCTCAGAGACTCAGCCGTCCAGAGACTCAGCCGTCCAGAGACTCAGCCATCCAGAGACTCAGAGATTTAGCCGTCCAGAGAATCAGAGACTCAGCCGTCCAGAGACTCAGCCATCCAGAGACTCAGAGATTTAGCCGTCCAGAGACTCAGAGACTCAGCCGTCCAGAGACTCAGAGACTCAGCCGTCCAGAGACTCAGCCGTCCAGAGACTTTGAGACTCAGCCGTCCAGAGACTCAGAGACTCAGCCGTCCAGAGACTCAGCCGTCCAGAGACTCAGCCGTCCAGAGACTCAGAGACTCAGCCGTCCAGAGACTCAGCCATCCAGAGACTCAGCCGTCCAGAGACTCAGAGACTCAGCCGTCCAGAGACTCAGCCGTCCAGAGACTCAGAGACTCAGCCGTCCAGAGACTCAGAGACTCAGCCGTCCAGAGACTCAGCCGTCCAGAGACTCAGCCGTCCAGACACTCAGAGACTCAGCCGTCCAGAGACTCAAAGACTCAGCCGTCCAGAGACTCAGCCGTCCAGAGACTCAAAGACTCAGCCGTCCAGAGACTCAGCCGTCCAGAGACTCAGAGACTCAGTCGTCCAGAGACTCAGCCGTCCAGAGACTCAGAGACTCAGCCGTCCAGAGACTCAGAGACTCAGCCGTCCAGAGACTCAGCCGTCCAGAGACTCAGCCGTCCAGACACTCAGAGACTCAGCCGTCCAGAGACTCAAAGACTCAGCCGTCCAGAGACTCAGCCGTCCAGAGACTCAAAGACTCAGCCGTCCAGAGACTCAGCCGTCCAGAGACTCAAAGACTCAGTCGTCCAGAGACTCAGCCGTCCAGAGACTCAGAGACTCAGCTGTATAGCGCCACAGAGACTATTTCAGCCTATGTCGGCAGCCTCCTGGGCGCTCCTTCCTACGTCGCCGGTTTCCTGAGCGGTTCCGCAGCTCTGCAAGTCTTGGTTGTCTTTCTGACTCCCAGCATCCAGGCCGTCCTCCTGAGATTTCCTGCTCCTTCCCTGTCCAGCATCCAGGCCGTCCGCCTGAGATCTCCTGCTCCTTCCCTGTCCAGCATCCAGGCCGTCCTCTTGAGATCTCCTGCTCCTTCCCTGTCCAGCATCCAGGCCGTCCTCCTGAGATCTCCTGCTCCTTCCCTGTCCAGCATCCAGGCCGTCCTCCTGAGATCTCCTGCTCCTTCCCTGTCCAGCATCCAGGCCGTCCTCCTGAGATCTCCTGCTCCTTCCCTGTCCAGCATCCAGGCCGTCCTCCTGAGATCTCCTGCTCCTTCCCTGTCCAGCATCCAGGCCGTCCTCCTGAGATCTCCTGCTCCTTCCCTGTCCAGCATCCAGGCCGTCCTCCTGAGATCTCCTGCTCCTTCCCTGTCCAGCATCCAGGCCGTCCTCCTGAGATCTCCTGCTCCTTCCCTGTCCAGCATCCAGGCCGTCCTCCTGAGATCTCCTGCTCCTTCCCTGTCCAGGCCACTTGCCCCTGATTCCCTCCTCCAGACCCCCTCCACCGACCCTGCTTGGTTTTCCTGACTGGCCTGGTGGCACGTCTGGAATCCGTCCCTTAAGGGGGGGTGGGGGGGGGGGGGGGGGGGGGTACTGTCATAGTCTGACTGTTGTTTTTGTTATATTTATAGTTTCTATTCTCCACCTGTCCACGCCACTCCCATCCGCAATTTCTTCATTCCCCTCATCTGAGCTTCCCTGTCAATCTTCCCACCTGCACCTCATTCCCCCATGAGTCTCTCCCATTATAGTTACAGTCCCAGTTCTCTAGTTGTTCGTTTTTTTCTGCCAGCTTGTGGAACTGAGATTTGAGTTTCTTTATTAAAAGCCTTTTTGTTTCATTTCCAGGGAACTCGTCTGCATTTGGATCCTATCCCTTTTGTTCCTACTGCCCTGCCAGCACTGGGCGAGACATACATAAACATATAAAACGGTATAAAGTACATATAATGTGTGTATATATAGACACTACCTTCCAAAATTAGCTGGGAGATACTCCAGAAAGGCATCGTTTAGGAAGAGCTGGGTTAGATTCAGGAGCTGGGTAAAGCCCTCTGGGAGTCTGGGGAAGGAAACGCAATGAGAGACACCAGCAGAGAGAGGGAGAACGAGTGGGAGGAAGAGGGAATCCGAGGGAGAGGAAAACCAAGGGGGAGAGAGGGAGAGGGAGATGGGAAACCAAGAGAGAGAGAGAGAGGGCGGGTGGGAGGGACAATAGAGATGAATGGGAGAGTATAACTTTAGCAAGTCAGTGTCCTTCAAGAACCAAACTGGGCAAAAACGTTAACAAAAATTGAACAAGAAAAAAAAAACCCTGCCAAGGTCGGGATAACGTTTCTGTGGCAACCACCGATGGAGTATATTGCAGCGTTTGGCCCAAGGATGACTCAGCACATGGGCGAGCGCGCTCAATAACGCACTCGCTCTCACGCGCACACCGCATCTCTGACAATCCCTTTTGCGTCTGTCTGAATTCAACCGTGCAAGCGCTGACACCGGCTAGCACAGGAAAAGCCCGTAAACGCAGACAGCTCATAACGCCTCATCCGGGGGTAAACACAACACCGAACATCACGACACACACGCACGCAAGCCCATCCCACTCAGTGTTTGAGTTTTGAGATTGTTGGCGTGGGTGCTGCTGCTGTCCTACTGGGCTGTGTGTGTGTGTGTGTGTGTGTGTGTGTGTGTGTGTGTGTGTGTGCTAAGATAACACACGCCACTTACTTGGCAATTGGGTTGACGCTTGCCTCAACCACAGACAGACCTTTACAACACTTGATATTGTCTGGAAACTCCTGGATACCTGTGTATCAGAGAGACAGAGAGAGGGGGGGGGGTGGGAGAGGGTGAGGGGGTAAGAGAGAGGTTGAGAGAGAGTGAGAGATAGAGATAGTGAGCGAGAGTGAGGGGGATGAGTGGTGAGGGGGTGAGAGAGAGTTTGAGAGAGTGAGAGATAGAGATAGTGAGAGAGAGTGGGGGGGGGGTGAGAGTTGTGAGGAGGTGAGAGAGAGGTTGAGACAGTGAGAGATAGAGATAGTGAGAGTGGGGGGGATGAGAGTGGTGAGGGGTGAGAGAGAGGTTGAGAGAGTGAGAGAGTGAGGGGGTTGAGAGTGGTGAGGGGGTGAGAGACAGTTTGAGAGAAAGTGAGAGATAGAGATAGTGAGAGAGAGTGGGGGGATGAGAGAGGTGAGGGGGTGAGAGAGAAGTTGAGAAAGAGTGAGAGATAGAGATAGTGAGAGACAGTGAGGGGGGGGGAGAGTGGTGAGGGGGTGAGAGAAAGTTTGAGAGAGAGTGGGGGATAAGAGTGGTGAGGGGTGAGAGAGTTTGAGAGAGTGAGAGATAGAGATAGTGAGAGAGTGGGGGGGGTGAGAGTGGTGAGAGGGTGAGAGAGCAGTTAAGAGAGAGTGAGAGATAGAGATAGTGAGAGAGAGTGGGGGGGATGAGAGTGGTGAGGGTGTGATACAGAGGTTGAGTACGAGAAAGAGAGGGAGGAGGAGAGAAAGAAAAGGAGAAGGTGAGTGGGAGGGGGCCAGAGAACGAGAGGGAGAGAGACGTTAGCAGGGAGTATGTAGGTTACAGAGAATGCTTACAATGGTACATACTACATCTCAACATAGTCGGATGATTTTATGCTAGATTGGTAACAATGTTGTCCAATGAATGGGTCATCTGTAATAACAGGAGCTTGTGTGCTTTCAAAGCCAAACACAGTTTCCATGGTTTACCATTTTTACTGATATCCAGCTCTTTGAGGTTGACCAGGCTGGCAATGGAGGGGGGCAGGTTGGACAGGTCGTTATCAGGCATGCTTAGCTTCTTCAGGGCCTGGCAGTTGAACAGTTGCTACGGAAACACAGAGGATGAAATATTAGGATTTGCCATTTTGATAGAAGATATGAGCCACATGATGTTGTGGGAAAGCATACAATTCCCATTGTCCTGTTTCTGCAGTTGGGCCAAATGAAAATAAACCAATAAACACAATCTGAGAACTTTACGGCAGAGGCAGAGCTATTGCCAGAGGATCTGGAACCCGAAGCCCTGTGGCGTAATGTTCAGTCGCTTCAGCTTTTGTTTTGAAAGCAAAACTCAAGCAAGCACTCAAAACGACGTGATTTCAATTTGTTGGTTGAAACAAGTTCTGCTCTAAAGCAGAAACAAAACACTAGATGTGGTAAGTAAGCATCGTTTACAAAAGAATAACTCCTAAAAAGGTTTAACACTGTAAGTGAAACTGCAGTAAAGATGATAAGCGTTGTAAACGACGTTTTTCAAACAGGTGTAGCGCCATCTTGTCCTAGCGTAGCATGTGACATCACGAGGTTGGTCTACAGTAGTTCATCGGCGGACAACAGCTGACTCAATGGAAAATAAGGAACCCCAAACTAAAAAGCGATGCAAGGGGGTTCGATTTATTTTATTGCCCCTGGATGCAGAGTCAAAAACCAAGGAAAGATTGTCCACTTTCATGCTTTGCCTCTTGCGACAAGTGGTTCTTCATTGTTGGCTAGCGACGCAACAGGAGAGTCCTCCAGTTAGCTGTGAAGCTAGGGTTTGAAGGGAGCACTAATGTAAACGGCGACTCTGTGGAGGAGAGGGGCTATGAGGAGAGGGTGGTTCGCCGGACCAACAGAGCTGAAGTCAGTGGGTGTACGCCGTAAGGAAAGAGCCCATCTGGCAGAGCCGAGAGAGGTAACTACCTCGCTCACCTGCCCACCTACCGCTCACACCTGCCTCGCAGGAGAAGCAACTGGTATTAACAAGCTCTCTGATTGGCCACGTCGCTTTGGCCTTCACCCATTTGCCTGAATAAGGTGCATTTCATCTTTAATTACTGTTTGCCATCAATAACACAAGCTGGCACCTGAAGACATTCTGACATTGCACTGTTCCATAATTCATATTATGGTAAATCCTAAATCACACAATTTTCTCTAAAGGTCTGTCTCTTTTTTTTTTCTCCCCAGAGGTGTTTGTGTGTGTGTGTGTGTGTGTGTGTGTGTGTGTGTGTCTGTGTGTGTGTGTGTGTGTGTGTGTGTGTGTGTGAGAGAGGCTCTTATCTACTTTAGGAGAGGTAAGGATCATTCAAGCAGCTCAATAACAATGACACAAGTTCAAGGGCCTCTAAACTACAATTTGAGGTCCCCTCCATTGTTGCTGATCGAACTTATCTTTTCTAATGGCTCTCTCTGAGGCAATACATCAATTCCACAGTCACATCTGTGTATTTTTGCTAAATTACTGATTTTATCACCACAAGGACCAACATTGGAGCTCTGGCTGAATTATACTTGTTGTATGCTATTTCCCCTGAAGTCTTTTTTTACATGCCTTTCTCCTAGTTATTGTAGTTATTTCCAGTCCCAGAAGTACTTAATCAAAAGGAAGCCTTTATTGAAATTGACAACGAACAAATTGAGGTATGATCTAAACATGGCTGAAACAATTAATGAGAAAAGTATTATATTTTCCAACTATCTTGAAAATATAACATTGCAGTAGTGATTAAGATAACGCTGTCCTCGTTTAATTGACAATAGAGTGAAAAGCTATTAGGATTTATGATAGTTTCTCTATTGTTGCTCTACTGATTAAAAGGAAACAGCATTATTTATTGTCACATTTCTACATTTACCTTTTACTCTGTACTTGAAGATAAGACGGAAGAGACAGAAGAGTATCACAAGACTGTGATGAAGCACAACATAGCACAATACAGTGCAGAAGCATGTTGAGATGTAAAGCGAGAGACGAAGGGATTCCGGAAGGTGTGTCCGACTGATACGCTGGGAAACCTTTCCCACCATACGGAGAGTCCTAACACTCACCACTGGGAATGGAACTATGGAACAAATGGGAGTAGCGCCCATTCGGACGGTGGATCCCACTTCAGATGTTTTTGAAAGCAGTCTGAACAAGCTATAATACTGGTCTGCTTGGTCCACAACACGTTAATAGTGACGTGATTACATTGGGGTAGAATATTCAACGCTGCACACCAGATGGTAGGATGATTATTGCATACTGCTTTCAAAATAATCCACATCACGTTGTATGCTAATAGCCGTCAATAGGGTTATGGTGATGTAATCAGCAGGCCTGGGCCTGCTGGAAATTGAACACAATGATGTCATTTTGTTTCTCTATCCACCTTGCAGAAGCCATTGGAGAAGAAGCACAGATGGCCTCAAGCCAACAGAGCCAGCATGTGTGTGCATGTGTGTGTGTGCATGTGTGCATGTGTGTGTGTGCATGTGTGCATGTGCGTGTGTGCATGCATGTTGAGCGTGTGTGTGTGTGTGTGTGTGTGTGCGTGTGTGCATGTGTGTGCATGCATGTTGAGTGTGTGTGTGTGTGTGCATGCATGTTGAGTGTGTGTGTGTGTGTGTGTGTGCATGCATGCATGTTGAGTGTGTGTGTGTGTGTGTGTGTGTATGCATGTTGAGTGTGTGTGTGTGTGTGTGTGTGTGTGTGTGCATGCATGTTGAGTGTGTGTGTGTGTGTGTGTTTCTTGGTACAGCAAATGGCATTGGATTGGTCCATGGCTTGACCCACATTGCCACAACACACACTCTACGCCTATTCTTAGACAAACACACACAAAATAAAAAGTTAAAAATATACACACACACACACACGTTTGTTTTCCAGCTAGCCTCGTGTCTTGCTCAGAGAGACGCAGGGGGACACGTGATTTCAGAGCAGGGAAGGAGGGCTTCTTCATATGGCAGCCGAAGCAGAATTGGCTCATTTAAACGGTTTATATTAGAAACACTACACAGCATCTCTGTGATTTAAACCGGTGCTAAACTAGTGCTAAACTGGTGCTAAACTGGTGCAAAACGTGTGCACTCAAAGTTTTGCCAAATCAAATCAATGTTTCAATTTGCGGTCTTCTGCCCCACACCCTTTTGTTGTTTGTGTTTTGCTTTGTTTATGCAACTTCAACTGAACCTGGATTGAACTATTGAACTAGTAAAATGTCAAGTAAAATGTTGGGTGCTTGGGTGAACTAGCCAGCGCAGTGTGGTGACCAATGGCCTGATTCAGGCCTGCAGTCCTTTTCCATCTCTCTTGTCTCCTGTACCTTCGCATACACAACATCCACAGCAAAATATCGCCCAACAATAGTGTTGCCATTGTATCTGTTCTCTAACTTGTGGCTGGATTCGACACCCCAGAATGGGGTGGGAGGCTTGGCCATGGGCTAGGGATCAGGTGATTCACTTTTAACACTGTGGGAGTGTGTGTGTGTGGATGATGGCTGGTTGAAGCAGCCTCGCCTGGCCTGGCCTGAGTCAGACTGATTGGACTCTGGGGCTGGGTGGGGTTTAGCATTTGCTAGGACGTGCCGCTGAGCGGTTACCCTCCACGTGGAAGCAGCACGCTTCCACGCAGAGCCTGAAGCAGCAGCCTAATAGGTAGCTGCCCAAGGTAGCCTAATAATCACAGCGCCGAAATAGTGCCACATTAAATGTCTGTTTGTCGACCAACTACAATCTCGTTGGGTTGTTACTGGCACTCGTTTTGAATAAGCGACTATTCGGAACAAAAGTGTATTCCCCTAGCGGGAACAGGAGCTAGGCTACTGCAGCTCTGCAAGTCAATGAAGGAGGCTAACAGAAAGCAAATGCTAACCGAATTTGGAATTAAACAGCTCGTCTGAATCTGGGTAAAACAGGCTGTGGGAGTGTGTGTGGATGATGGCTGGTTGAAGCAGCCTCACCTGGCCCGAGTCAGACTGATTGGAGTCTGGGGCTGGGTGAGGCTGCACACCTGTTGCACATTGAGCAATCAGTGTGCAACAGGTTAAACCAGCCATCACCGCACGCACTCAGGGAGATCTCTCCTACATGGCAGTATGGAGCACCAGCTGCATGTACCATCGTACTCAACCTTTGCAATAAACCGGTCTTTCAACAGCACCACCCTGTGTCCAATTGTTTGGAGGAGCGCGAGGAAAGTCACCTAGGTGGAGTATGGGAGCCACCTAGGTGGCGTGTAGCAATTGGTGTTTGCTACACAGGCAAATGTCAATTTTACAGATGTCTCGGCGTATCCCTTTAAGCCTCCACCTCGACCCCCACCTGCTTTTTTGACCTGCTCTTAGTGGAAAAAGGGAGTCCATCCCATTGTAATGTTGTAATATGAGCACCTTCATTCCTATCATTTGGTGGACTCTGACCTGGTTCAGGGCTGGAGTCGAAGCATTTTCGTTTGGTTCAGTTAGCGTTCACACTACTTTCAGCCCGTTCATCAAAGGTCACCCTGTTGAACGTCTTATTGGATAGAAAATCGGAGGGAAACTAACAACACTTCCTTGTTGCTGACAATAATAATGGAGGAACAACTACTTTGTGTAGATTAGTTTTTTTGTTTTAATGAGGGGGTTCCTACAAAAAAAAAAATCCACATTTCCACCATTCGGTCACTGAATAATTATGAAACGTCAGTTTTTTTTGTGGGTGACCAATTGCATTATAAAGTCGTCCTACCATATTTTGATGACTGCTTTAACCTCTTGATTGCACCATGTCTAACAGCGGCTTTTATGAATCTAGGAAAAGTTCACCTATACCTGGCTGAATATGTTTATTTCCAGTTCATGGCAAAGTGTTCATTCAACCCACAATGCATTGTTTTAAGGTTCGCTTCCCATAGCTGGGTCAGACCCCTAAAGTGAACCGAACCAGAGTTCAGTTGGAAGAGGTCCGAGACCCCCGTTCACAAGCAGACCAGAGTTGGTTTGGTCCGCAGCAGAATTCCAGAGTTCACACCATCCCAAACGCACCGTGCTATCGGGAGAAACGCTCCAGGGTTTGAATAAAACAGCTCAGGTGTGAAAGCACCCCTTTTACATTTAAATAAGACCCATTTGCCAGATTAACCTCCGGCAAATTATTTAAACATGGTTCTACTCGAGTTTTGAAAACTACCAGCACTACATACACTTCAACAGACTGACTGACTGACCCCTAACACTCTTGGATTTGCCGATAAGAGAGGAGTGCAGACCTACATCGCTAAACGTCTGCATCATGGTTCACCTTAGCCTCTGCGTCATCCTCCCTCTGGCTCCCATTGAGCAGAGAAGCTGGCCTTGGTCAAAGGAGACAGCCGGCGGACAAGGGGGCAGAGAAGCTGGCCTTGGTCAAAGGAGACAGCCGGCGGACAAGGGGGCAGAGAAGCTGGCCTTGGTCAAAGGAGACGGCCGGCGGACAAGGGGGCAGAGAAGCTGGCCTTGGTCAAAGGAGACGGCCGGCCAACAAGGGGGCAGAGAAGCTGGCCTTTGTCAAAGGAGACGGCCAGCCAACAAGGGGGCAGAGAAGCTGGCCTTGGTCAAAGGAGACGGCCGGCGGACAAGGGGGCAGAGAAGCTGGCCTTGGTCAAAGGAGACGGCCGGCGGACAAGGGGGCAGAGAAGCTGGCCTTAGTCAAAGGAGACAGCCGGCGGACAAGGGGGCAGAGAAGCTGGCCTTGGTCAAAGGAGACGGCCGGTGGACAAGGGGGCAGAGAAGTGGGCTTGTGACTGCCACCACCGCCTCTTCGCCTACGTTTCCACACGCAACGTTTACTGCGCTCCGCTACTCGTGAAGAAGTGTGACCGCCGAGCGATGCCATTAATGAACAATTAGTGATAAGGAAGTGCCGTCGGCTGCGTGTGCACGTAGCAAACCATCACACCACAAAGCGTTGCCTTCATCAACCACAGCTCTCTGGATCACTCTGTTCCCCTCTGCTATAGAGCAGAGCTCCTGCTTACAGCCACATAGGCAGGAGCCTGGAGAGAGACAAGATGAACTATATGTGTCTGCTGTTCCCATCATTTATGCAAATCCATATGGTTATAGAAGTCTTGATACCAGTAACAATGCACAATGTTCTTGTTCGGAGTTGGAGATATTTGCGAAATTCCTCCGTTTAAATTCTTGGACCTAGGGCTGGCCGACATGGTAAAAACTATTATCAGGATAATCGTGGTACATTAGACACAATGTAAATATCACACTATGCTTATGAATTCATAATACCATTCTCGACAGCCTAACTGAAGGTCATTAAATTGACGTGTATGGAAGAAAACTAAATTCTCCTTTCCCTCTGACATTTCAAAATTCATATTTTGATCATCTTAAGGACATCTTATCTGTAAGTCATTTTGACTATAAACTTGGCTATTATAAGGCAATATCATGATTTAATGACGATATAATATCAATCAGAGACAATAAATGATAATTCAGTATTGTCATTTATTGTCTCTGAATGGTATTATAAAATGATTGCATGACGATATAATACCATTCAGAGACAATAAACAATAATACTCAATTGTTGTCCAGCCCCACTTGAGAATTGACCCTTGGATGTATGTAACTATGTAAGACTATAATATGATTATGTGGATTACAAGCCCTCAAAAAGGCATTGAGTAGTTAAGTGGGAAAGCTTCCAATGTGTAAGGCGCAAAATACTTCTTAAAGGTTGCCAGTCGACATTTAAACAGACATAGAGGGCTTTTCATGCAAAATGGCATCACAAATGTGCTGCAGAAAACAAATTAAATTGCCATGTTGCTCTTGCTCCCCATTCTGTCTTTCCAAACCATGCTGTTTAAAAGCCAACCTTTAGCGTAGATCCTGCCAATATTCTGCCTTGGGATATTAAAAAAAGAAAACCTAGTTTGAAGTTTGAATATGAAGGACATATGATCACCCTGGCAGGCATCAGAGACAGGCAGCGACACAAGGCCATCTGAAATGAAGACACCCCGAAGTGCACTGGCTCAGCTCGTTTCCTTACGTCTCTCTGCACGGGCGTGCCTGACACTCCAACGACAAATAATATTGATTAGAACCGTGGGCCGTCCTCTAAGCAGCGCCGCTATCGCAAATACGATCCTGCACGATCAATACACAGTCCCTGGTCCAAATACGCAGCCCCGTCTCTTAACCCTGTTTCACTTGGAAATGCGGCACGTTACAGGAACAACGTTACCAATATTTTGTAACAAATATTTTACCACCGGGTGCGATGTTGATTAGCCATTGTATCAAAAGTGGGAGTGTTCCTGCAGATGTATGATTGACACATCAGCCTACCAGTTGGCAGTGTCCTTTGGGAAGTCTGGTAGGATATACATATATATATATATATATATATATATATATATATATATATATATATATCTGAGTGAATACTCGACAAGTGATCACTATATGGTCGATTTTGAAATGGCTCATTTAAACACCACACCTGGTGGTAAAACAGTGGCCTTTCCAGAATGAGTTGTTCCACGGTTCTGCAGTACAGGGGGATTATTTGAGCGTTGCTCGGTCACCTTGGGTAGTTCCTCTATCTGGTTGGCGTCCAGGTAGAGCTCCTCCAGCGTCCTCTCGAAGCTGAAGATCTCTTTGGGCACCTGCTGTAGGCTGCAGTGGGAGTAGTCCAGCACTGAGATCACTTCCTCCTCGCCCCGGAAACAGCGGCACGGCACCAGCCGGCCAATCAGCTTCCGCTTCGTGGTCATTTCCAGACACTGCACTGCAGGGAGGGAGGGAGGAGAAGGGGGAGGGGTTAATAGGTCATTTCCAGACACTGCACTGCAGGGAGGGAGGAGAAGGGGGAGGGGTTAATAGGTCATTCAATTCAAGTGTTCATCTGAAGTATTAAAACAAACCTCCAGAATCTAGACCGCTTATCGTTAGATGGGAAATTGGTTCATATTTCAGTTAATCTGCATAAAGACTCAGCAGAGCACTAAATTGGTAGTGACAGAGCACTTAAGGGGTACCACCTCAAGTGGTAGTATACCAAACCACTGTACACTGTAACCAATGTACTGTATGCGTCCTCATGTGGATTGCTTAGTTACTTAAGTTATAGGAAAAATACAGAGAAAACACTTTGACAGGATAAGAACAAATCTAGCATCGGTGTAGAATTTGTTCCAAGGTTTATTTGCCAATATATGTAATATTGCTCTATGTCATTGTTTGCCATATGTCAGGCTTCATCTGTCAGGCTTTTCCCTGATCAGCTCCAGTGGGTTATTTCCCCATGTGACCCAGAAGGACTCTAACCAGCCCCTTCTCTGTTGTCAGCCACAAATCCAAGGTGTTGCTCTCTGGATGTACAACTACTAGAAGTTTGATCCCGTGGACCCAACTGCTGTGTGGCCAACTGCTGTGTCCTCCTCTTGCTGAACGACATGTCTCTCGGTGGGATCATTGCGAAAGGTGTGCAACGATCAATGATCATGTGTCATGCGTATGTTTCCTTTAAGATTGGATGGGAACTCAACAAACATGTCTGCTGCTGCTAACAGTGGCTCTCTGGGCCTGGACCCTCTCATGATGATTGATGCTCACGTACAAACTGGCAGGAAGGAGCAGAGGATAGCAGACAGGATATGATAATCAAGCAAATTGCAAAAGCGAGCGGCAGGATGTTGGCCTTGTCGGTAGTTGATGTCTCTCACACTGCTTTACAGGAAATTGCAACACTTATGTCACATCACTGTCATCCAGAGAGCCTATCATCAATCAGGTCCCCTGATGTCTCACTGTCTTGATGGATGATCCACACTGGAGGTTTTAGAGATAAATACAGAGGTAGGTAACTCTCTGAGGTTAGTTCATGTTGTCAAAGGTTCTGAAGGTAAGATTTAAGAGCTGTTATTTTGGCATACTTTGTTATTTTTTAGAAAGGGCATAGATATCGTTCTGTGTATAGTGAGTGAAAAGTGCTCTGTTTTCGAGGTGACTGCGCCAGCCTTTGTATGAGATTATTTTGATTTCAGACCGCTCCCGGCTCATTCCTGACAAATCTGGGCATCTCTTCCCTGATTGGTTCATGGAATCCATCTTGCCTGCATGAAATGTAACACTTCTCAACGGCGAAGAAACAAAGTTAGGGTTGGAGCAGAGAGGGAGCGGATGGTTTTTGCTTGTTTTGTTTTTTTAAATCTTGCTCTCCTGCTTTCTCTCTTTACTAAATGTTATTTCTGGGTTACTGCTGGCGTAGCCATCTTTATTTCCTTAAAGTGAAATGGGCTTGTCAGTTCATTTGTGGCCAACCAGGGGTTCAGAGGACTGCTATTGTGGTCCTGTGCCAGGCAGGTGTAACACCCAGAGCAGTCGCCCTGCGCCAACCAGCACAGGAGCAACACACACACACACACACACACACACACACACTCTTCTCTTCTTCACTCACTCACACACACACACACACACACACACACACACACACACACTATCTTTCTCTTCTTCACTCACACACACACAAACACAGTGCAGCATGAGCCGAACTCAGATAAGCGTAATGAATCCATTGTGGTCAAATGGAGACAGCATCCGCCATCACAGCCATCAGAGCCATTAGAGCAGTCAGCAGTCGCTGGGATGGAGTAAGTAGGCCTACCGAGGGGATTTCAAATCACACAGTGATGAATAATCTTTTATTAGTGCAAACGCCCATCAATAGTACAAAGCCTAGCTGACCCGACTGCCAATAAAAAGAGACACTTTACTGCCAATCAATGGCGATGGAACAACGGACGGGATGTTTTGCGTTGCTATCTGATCGTGACTCAGTGTTGGGTTTGATGTACAGTGGACGCTAAGACGCAGGGGGAGGTGGAGGAGAGGAAAGAAGGCTAACTGAATAGAAGAAGAAAAACAGGTGATTAAGAAGCTGTGAGGAGTGCAGGACCCCAGGTCAAGCAGATAAGACCTCCAAGTGTTATCCGGCAGTAGTCAAGCACGCACACACGCACACACACATAAACGCACGCATACGCGCACACGCACATAAACGCACGCATACACGCACACACACATAAACGCACGCATGCACGCACACACACGCATGCACGCACGCATACACATGCACAAACACATGCACAAACACAAACACGCACACACACAAACATATACGCATGCATGCACACACACACACACACACGCACACACAAAGATACATGTCTACAAACATACCTCATTTGGAAACATTTCTGCTCAGTGTTCTCACACAGAGCCAGAATACTTAGTTGTTAGTGAGGGGGAGGACATGTACTTAGCCATACAGACAAGGTACAAGTATTTACTAGTATCTAAAAAACACAATGTATCTTGCGGTAAATAATACCAGGCCATCATAATCGTTGTGTGATAACACTGTGGGACCTACACATGTGCTTGGCTCATGGTTATTCAAGCCTATTTTAGGAATAGTTTTGTACATTTTCTGCCCAAATAGTGTTGGGGCAGGAAACTTGTTGGTCTAATCTAATAGTTTAATCCAAAATTGGAGATCCCCATAAATCCATATCATATGTATGTATTGCCAGAGGTAAAAAAAAAATTGCGGCTTTGACTGTTTGTGGTGATTTAATGACTTGGTCTAAAACTGATTACAGACGTTCTCTCAAGTTATTATCAAACCAAATAAACTATTGGGATGAACTAAACACTGAATACATGAGCAGGCTCCACAGAGATCAACAGCAGTCCAGTCCCCCTGATTTGATTTGAGCAGCTATATGGACGTAAATATGTATATGTATATGTACTGTATGTTAACACGTGTGTTTATGTTCTAACACGGCCTGGGATGCTGGGATCAAAGATCACATTTAAACGCAAGCTAAACTTGAGATGCTGAGCGATGATTGGTCACCAGTGCTTCCCAAACCTTTAGGTCAAGTGACATCTGGGACAATTGACATCCTGCTGAGAACTCCCAGCATCACGGACAGCTCCCTGAAATGTTTTTGTTCGTGATTCTGCCACACGAACAAAAAGTGAACACGCACATACATACATGTGTATGCACAGATTTTACATACATCTTTTTTTTTTTTTTTAAAGGGAGCGATGTAAGCTTATTCTACATAAGGCGATTAAGTCAATGTATGTCTTTTGTGTTCCTTTGCACATAAACGTTACTGGGATTGGTGGTCATTGGTTACAAGTGAATAGTTTTGCTCTCATTGTGTCATAACGCTAGGCGTTACATCCACTCAAAGTTCAAAACAGTGTTCGTCCCACCCAATACTTTCCAGGATTTTGCTTTCTAAAATGTTAACAAATGTGTCGGTTCTCGACTAACCTAACGCTACTGACTAAGGGGAAAAACGACTTTTAGATAAAACGTCTCTGTTGTCATGGCAACGTTTAATCAACAACCAAGAAGAAAATAGAGAAAGAAAATAAAATAGAAAGAAAACAGAGTCGCAGCTGAGCAGCAGTGACCCACGCAGTATGTGGAAGGGACCACACACAATCTCTCACTTCAAAAGACACCCCTAGCTGACTCAGGTGACTCTCTACCAGACGAGCTGAACCGTTTCTACGCCCGCTTTGAACTGAGCCACACCAGCCTCCCGGAGAGAGAACCTACACCGCAAACGACGCGGCCAGCGCCCTGGTCATCGCAGGGGAAGACGCGCGCGTGTGGTGTTCAAACGCATCAACATCCGAAAAGCGGCCGGGCCAGATGGAGTACCAGGCCGGGCGTTCAAAGCGTGTGAGGACTAAGCTGGCAAACAAACATGTTCAACCTCGCCCTCTCCACGGGCATACTGCACACCTGCTTCAAGTCATCAGCCATCATCCCGGTACCGAAAAAGAGCAAGGTAACAAATGACTGGCGCCCTGTTGCTCTCACCCCCATGGTGAGCAAGTGCTTTGAGAAGCTTATCAAGGTGCTGATCTGCAGAATGTTGCCACCCACCCTGGACCCTCACCAATTTGCCTACAGGAATAAGAGATTGACAGACGACGCCATTGCCACAGCACTCCACTCAGCACTCACCCACCTTGACAAGAGGAACTCCTATGTGAGGATGCTGTTCGTGGGCTATAGTTCAGCATTCAACACCATACTCCCCTCCAGACCTGACAGCAAGCTGAGGGACCTAGGCATCGACCCTGGCCTATGCGACTGGAACCTTAGCTTCCTGTCGGATCGGAAACAGGTGGTGAAGATGGGTTCTAGGACCTCCGCCCCCCTGACCATCAGCACAGGAGCCCCCCAGGGCTGTGTTCTAAGCCCCCTCCTCTACTCCCTGTACCCCCATGACTGCGTGGCCACACACAGCTCCAACACGGTGATCAAGTTCGCCGATGACACAACAGTGATCGGCCTGATCACCGACGGCGACGAGGCGGCCTATAGGAGTGAAGTCGACCGCCTGGCTCATTACAGCCAGGACAACAACCTCGCTATCAACGCCGACAAGATCAAGGAGCTGGTGGTGGACTTCAGGAGGAAGAGACAGGTACATGACCCCGTCACCATCAATGGGTCTGCTGTGGAGAGGGTAAACAGCATCAAGTTCCTGGGAGTCCACATCACCAACGACCTCACCTGGGACGAGCACACCAACCAGGTGGTGAAAAAAGCACAACGTCGCCTATTTCACCTTAGGCGGCTGAAAAAGTTCGGCTTGGGGCCCAAGATCCTGGGGGCCTTCTTCAGAGGCACAACGGAGAGCATCTTGACGGGATTCATCACCGCCTGGTACGGGAACTGCACTGCCCAAAGCCGCAAAGCGTTGCAAAGGGTAGTGCGGACAGCTGAGAGGATCAGCGGATGTGAGCTTCCCTCCATCCAGGACACCTACAAGGCCCGGTGTGTCAAGAAGGCCCTCAGAATCATTAGGGACCCCAGCCACCCCAATCAGAAAGTGTTTGAGCTACTGCCGTCGGGGAAGCGGTACCGAAGCCTCGGGGCCAAAACCCAGAGGATGACGAATAGTTTTTTCCCCCCCAAGCAGCCAGGCTCCTGGAGAAATCCATTACCCCCAAACCAACCCCACGCACACTACAACAACCCATTTGATTATCTGCATTATATTCTGTCTTTTGCACGGCATTTTATTTCATTTATTAATATTTTTTTTGCACTACCACTACTACTACCACTACCACTTGAACACATTGTTGTATTGATGTTGCTACTTATTATTATTTATCATTACGTACTTTGTTATTGACCTTGTATTGATGCTGCTATATGACTGTTGAGGATCCAAGCCTAAGAATTTTACTCTTGCGTACTTGTACGTTAAGATGCAATAAAAGCAACTCTGACTCTGCTTCTGAAGGGCAAGCAGATCTTTCAGCGCGTGAGTGTCCCGTCATGGATAAGCGTAAGGGGAGCATTGTTACAGCTGGCTGAGTTTCCTTTTGGTACTGAGACTTCAGTTAGCCACAGGACTTTTTGGGAGGCAAATCACACGCCCTAGAATCAATCCACGTACCCCGGGGGTTATACATACCCTACTTTGACAACCGCTGGCTTAGACAAATGTCTAAGGCTTTCTTCTTTTATCAAACAGAGTTGGTGAAAAGAATCCCATTCTAATGACCACCTTGGTTGTAATAATAATGCAGTTATAATCCTAGCTCGTGTTTTTTTTCCCTTCAGGCTGGGATGGCTTTTGGATGAAAGACATTAATTTTGATGGTGTGTGTGTGTGTCATTCTATTCTCAGTCCATTTATCATTTTATCCTTCAAAGTAAGAGCACAGATAAAGTCCTATTGCTCGCCCCCACACCTGGTGTGCAGTGCTACTAAACAAAAAGAGAAAACCGCAAACAGACGATGGCTGTTAGCGGTGTTAGGGTTACACAGTTTATTGTCACATACGTTTTAAGTGTGATCCAACTATACTAACGCTTTAACTGATGCGGAGAGAGAGAGAGAGCGAGAGAGAGCGAAAGCGAGAGCGAGAGAGCAAGAGAGAGAGAGAGCGAGAGCGAGAGAGCAAGAGAGAGAGAGAGAGAGCGAGCGAGAGCGAGAGAAAAAGAGAGAGAGAGTAACATCCAGAAGTAAGCGTGGTTGGCTGTGTTGGCTCGAGCTGCTGCTATGGGAACAACACGATGGCGCAGACTGACTCCGCAGTGGTACACACACAAACACACACACATAAACACACACACAAGAATAAGCGCAGGTTCATGTCAACACAATAACAAGGCCACACAAACTAATTAAATTAAGGCATCTAATCCTGGTACACACTTAACTCCACCTCTCACTTTTCTTCCCTCTATTCGTCACGTGACAAACTCACCAGCCAATTTCAATAATATACTGTTGGAAATGGCCTCCTCCTATTCAATTGTGTGTTATTGTGGTGTTGTGCGTGTGTGTGTGTGTGTGTGTGTGTGTGTGTGTGTGTGTGTGTGTGTGTGTGTGTGTGCTGAGCACATGTTACTCTGCAGCTCAACTAAAGAGGATGAACTCTCCAGGGTCCCCTCGCAGTCATGACTTCCACATGTAGAATCACCGTCACCATGGTAACTGCAGCCATAGAGACTGCGTCCCCAAAGCAAGGTGTTTTTTCACCCTAATGTCTCTTCTTCTCTCTCTCTCTTGCTCCCTATCTGCATCTCTATGTTTTGGCGTTTTTGGTTTTGTCTTTCTATTTAAAAAATGTTTTGCATATATATATATATATATATATATATATATATATATATAATACTCTTTATCTATGCCATTAAAGGCGCTGTGAGTGATGTCGTTGTTTTGGCTTACTTCCTGTTCGTTTTGGCAGTTCGTTTAGCACACAGCTAACTCCTCCTGACCTCACCATAAATGCAGTTCTTGCATGACTCCTGTCTCTTTTTCCTGGCAGCTGTCTTTACTTCAGCAGTAGGTTTCGTTTGGTTTTGTAAGTCATTCCTGGGTGCGCTATAATTGATAGCTTAGCCTGTTCTGAAACTGTCAGTAAACAGTGAAATCCTGGTGCCTGCCTGTGAACGCGCAGAGAGGACCGCCTCTTGGTGGAGTTCTCTCTGCTGATTGGATAAAGTTGGAACGGGCTCCCAGGAAATGTTCTGTTTACTGCAGAGAGGACCGCCTCTTTGTGGCGTTCTCTCTGCTGATTGGATAAAGTGGGAACGGGCTCCCAGGAAATGTTCTGTTTACTGCAGAGAGGAGAGACTGGGAGACCCATGTTAATGACAAAACACTACTACTACTTCACTATATCACTGATGGCTGCTGGAATATACAGCTATTTAACACTTCTTTTAACAAATAAATACAGCTTACAGCGCCTTTAAGGATGGAATCACTTCTTCTCAGAAGTGCTTTTTTTATCTACTTTATATCGCCACTTCAGGAACACTGTCTCTAATCTTCCCATCTGTCTCTGGCTCCTTCTCCTGGTCACAAAATCTGTGGTAACCAGAATAAAACAGATATACGTATATATAGATATTACACTTTCTCATATGAACTTTCAGGATGAGGGGAAAAATCAGAAGAAGTACTTGTGCCACTACACTGGATACTCTCTCTCTCTCTCTCTCTCTCTCTCTCTCTCTCTCTCTCTCTCTCTCTCTCTCTCTCTCTCTCTCTCTCTCTCTCTCTCTCTCTCTCTCTCTCTCTCTCTCTCTCTCTCTCTCTCTCTCTCTCTCTCTCTCTCTCTCTCTCTCTCTCTCTCTCTCTCTCTCTCTCTTGTTGTAAATTAAAAGGCAAGACGATGTTGAACTTGGAAACCCGGGAAAAAGGAGCAAAGATGCAAGTCGAATTCATAATGCGGTATGGAGTTTTATTCCAATACTAATATAGAACACAAAAATGTCAAATCTCGATACTCGCTGCTATCTCTACAGCGCGCTGTATTCTTGTCGATAGGCCCACCCCTTAAAGGTGTGGACCCGCGAGAGAACACCGGAGAAAGAGGTAGAGACCTCTGCAACAATGGGTTATATCTTCAGGGTTCTCAGCTGGGGGTCTTTGTCGAGAGGGGGATGTTTTACTGTTCCATGGGCACTACTCCGTTGGGGGAATGCAACGGTATCTTGGCCGCATACTATAGCAGATTTACATAAGGCCGCACTTCACAGGGTGTCGGTAGAAGTGTCAGGTTACATTTCGGCAGACATCAAGTTGCGTGTTTTTTCTACAACACTCTCTCTCTCTCTCCCCTCTCTCTCTCTCTCCCCTCTCTCTCTCTCTCATACACAACTAATGAGCTTAAGCTGTGCCAAAACAAACAATTAGAAAACGTAATACACGGGTACAGAAAAACACAATGAAAGCGCCCATATCATGCATGTTTCATACCAGTTATTCCAGTTATAATGACTGATTAATTATTTCTTAGGATACATGACAAAATTACTACTGAATTTTGTCATGAAGCTGAAGCTGACTGAAGCTGTTTATTTTAAGATACTATAAATACAAAAGTAAAATAATCTGCATTGTTGTACACACTAGCTTGTTTGCTGTTATTAACGTTTATTGGTGCATACAATAAATACACAATGAACACAATGATTACAGTTGTGTGCACCAACAGCAAATACAGTAACAATGAGAGAAAATGGAGGATGCTGTCTCAGTTTCCGACATGTTCAATCTCTGTAGTGTGTGTGTGTGTGTGTGTGTGTGTGTGTGTGTGTGTGTGTGTGTGTGTGTGTGTGTGTGTGTGTGCATGCGCGTGTGTGCATGCGCGTGTGTGTGCGTGTGCGTGTGACAATGAGTAGGAGTTAGCCAGCCAGCTAGCTATATCAGCCAGGAACAGCTTGTTCTTGTCTGTTTCATTCATTATAAAACTATCTACAGCTCAACGCATTACTGGGACCCCCATACACAGACACACGGATTAACTGACCAGAAAATGGCTTAAACAGAACAAAAAGTCCACATGGTAGCTGATCACCCGTCCCAAGAGCAGACTCTGTTGATTGGTTTTGGTTTATTCTTAAAAAATATTGTTGCATGAGTGTTTGTGCACACGCACACACACACACACACACACACACACACACACACACACACACACACACACACACACACACACACACACACACACACACACACACACACACACACACACACACACACACACACACACACACACACACACACACACACCACAATAACACACAATTGAATAGGAGGAGGCCATTTCCAACAATATATTATTGAAATTGGCTGGTGAGTTTGTCACGTGACGAATAGAGGGAAGAAAAGTGGAAGGTGGAGTTAAGTGTGTACCAGGATTAGATGCCTCACACACACACACACACACACACACACACACACACACACACACACACACACACGTCGGCTTGCCTCCCACCCTGGCTCCAGGTGGGTCATCTACAAGAGATTCCACTGACCCCTACCAGGGCGCGAAATAAACACAACTTCACCAACAACTAAACAACACACTCATGGGCAGTGACCTCAATGGAAAACGTTACACTAAAACGAGCAAATGCCAATTCTGCACGAATGGCTGCACACGACCACATAAGCACATAAACAGAAAGTGCTTTAGCTAACGTCGTTCACAGGCTCATCCCTCATTCTCAGCCCATCCCTTCAAAACAACCGGGTGTCTAGAATGAACGCGTTGGCAACAGACAGGGTGGGTTTCCGTGGGAGGGATAAGGTATTTCGAACATCCCAGAGTGTTTTATTCTGCGTATAGTGACCAACAATGAGAAGATGTTGGTTACCTTCGTCGATGACGTTATTCCCGGTGTTTTGAGCGTATTGTTTTTGCATTGTCAGAGAATCATCTGATCGATAATTGTATTTGTAGCGTATTGATTCGGTACTGGTAAAAGCCAGAAGTGTGCCGTCATCAAAAGATAATGCACACCCTTGGAACATTATTGACCGGTCAAGTATTTAACAATGCTAAGTATTATTATATATGGTCAGGTAAGTAACCTCCCTGAAATCTGTTTTTCTAGGGTGGGAAGTCTGCATATATTAAATGGCGTTTATTTAAATAGATTGAATTACCCATGTTAGTGGGAGTGTGAAGTGGGGCAGTTAAAATTAATTAAATGGTTATTTTATGTTCACTAAGAAAAGTACATTTTAACACAGTATTAAAAACCTGATTACATTTTTGTAATTATTTATATTCTGCGAGTGAAAGACTTCCACCAGTTATTTAGGTATAATTACAAAATATGCCATAAAATCCATCAGTGTCGAATTTTCATTTGAAAAAGCTGTATTTTAGTCCATTCTGTATCTTGTATTTCAATGTTACAAACCTCATTTATGACTCTTTAACATCAGGTGTTCAAGCATAACGATTGCAGTATATCCAAATGCTGCGTAATATGTTAGGATAATAATTTTTCCCATAGACTGTATATGACCTATACTCTGCCATATCCGTATCGTATGAATGTGTGGTGTTGCTGTGCTGTTACTCTGTTCTTCTCTCTTCAACTTCCTTCATGTTGCTCCTCTCTCCTCTCCTCTCTCTCCTCTCTCCTGTCTCCTCCTCTCCTATCTTTCTCCTCCTTTCTCTCCTCTCTCTCTCCTCTCCCTCCTTTCTCTCCTCTCCTCCTCTCCTCTCCTCTCCCTCTCCCTCCTCTCCTCTCCACTCCCTCTCTCTCCACTGTCTTCTCCACTCCCTCTCTCCCCTTTCTCTCTCCTCTCCCTCCTCATCTCTCTCCTCTCCTCTTCCTCTCTCTCCTCTCCTCCCTCTCCTCCCTCTCCTCCCCTCCCTCTCATCACAGCTCCCCCTGTTCCCAGGCTGTTGTGTTCTTTAGTTCCTTCTTCTTTCTCTCCTCCCTCTCCTCTCCTCGTCACAGCTCCCCCTGTTCCCAGGCTGTTGTGTTCTTTAGTTCCTTCTTCTTTCTCTCTCTTCTTCTGCCAGGAAGTGTGTTCAGTGGTCCGCTTCTCCCAGGACCGCCCCAGCTCGCTTCTCGTCCTCTTCTTCTTTGCTTTCTCTCTCTTTCACCCAAAGCCACCCCTACTTTTTTTATAAACATATATGTAACATTGGACTAGGCTATTTGTTTTGGTCTTGCTTTAAAGGATGGGGAAACTAAAGATTAGTAGAGTACTTCATATTTTATAATATGATACATATCATATTAGATATGCATATACAAAGATAAATAACATTACATATAATAGTATGTTGTAAAATGTCTCAAATTCATCAATGCTGATCCCTCTCACAGGAACACAGTATCTTGATAAAAGGTTGACTCACTGGGTGGCCATGTGCTTCAGGGGATCACAGGCTCTGATAGGTCGAATAGACCGACTTTCCTTCGAGGTCACACTCCGTTTTTGGGTCCGCCTCCAGACCAGCATACTGCCTGGTCGTCCTTTTACCCACAAGGCCCCAGCAGCCTCAGTCTGCCTCCACCTCGAACTGTGATCTATATGGGGGACACAATCCTCTCCGCTACTGGGGCTGGAATCGTGCCAGGATCGCTCTAATAACCAGGGGTGCTACAAGTGCACGTTAATAACACACAGTTTAGCAACTGGCATTCACCAATGTTTACGTTTCTTACGAGGCCATTGGGGACAGAATAGGAATGTCTAGCGAAAAGCAAAGAATGCATGAACGCATCGTGACACCTCTTAGATGGTTGGCTTCACACCCATACATGTTACTATGTTGGACTGGTTGCCCTGGTATTGTGTACATTATACGTATATAAGCTAGGACTTGGCAGAGCTATTATGGAGGGAGCACTGTGCCAGTCCTGTTGACCGTAACGGGCCAGGAAAATGACTGCAGTACCGTGCCTGAGCACCAGGGCCACAGTGCTGGACAGTGTGGATGTATGGAGGTGAACAGAGCTAAATGCTATAAAGTGAGACTCTTCCACTACTTCAGCCGTGCACGGGCTATTCGCTGCTACTGTGCAGATAACCCAATCTGCGGTTTATTGGGATCACACCATTACTTGCCAATCCACAATGGATGGACGTGACCATGACCTCCATTTCAGAGCAGTGGCATTAGCACTGAGGCAACATGAAGAGCAGCTGGCGGCAGTGGTCATCATCCCGAATCGCTCAAAACATTTCTTTAAACAGGCGTCATTTGAATAAAGCAGGAACACATTTTGCATCTTAGATACATCTGTTTTGCCTTCAAAGTGATCTGATTAATTGGACAGCAGAAATACACGAGTGAGCATAGCTGGTACACGAGGAGTACTTGGCAACTATCATGGCGCTGCCACTTGACTCTACGCTGTCTACTTCTCGATCCGCGCCTGGTGTTAGCTTCACATATTCACCAAGGTGGCCAATCTTCTTATTAGAACATCTTTGGACTAAGGGAAGTGACTGGAAGAATGAACGTGGAAGCTGAAGAGAGCGATAGAGAGCGAGAGCGAGAGCGAGAGAGAAAGAGAGAGCGAGAGAGGAAGAGAGAGACACTCACAAATTTAGGTTGAGGACAGATGAGGTCTACTTTAGAGAAAAGCCGTGTGAATGCTAATGTGTGTGTGTGTGTGTGTCAGTGTGTGAGCGCGCGTGTGCGTGTGTGCATGTGTGTGAGCGTGCAGTGTGTGAGTGCATATTTGTGTGTGCGCCCGTGCATGCGCGTGTGTGTTGTATTTCAGGTCACCTTGGCCTGCTGGTGTCCCAGCAGCTAGTCCAAAATGCTCTGAAGCAGAAGAGGCAGGGGGAGAGTGGAGAACAGATTTAACTTGAACATGTTTCGGATGAGAGACAAAGGGCCTGTGCAGTGAGAAATCAATGCAGGAGTGGGACGCCACCAAATGTTCCCTATTTTTGCAGGAACGTGAGGAAAGAATGCAATTGGACAAACGTAGCCATTTGGACTATTTTGTAATTTAGTGCTTTTAACACGTTGTACGGGGATTTATATATGAAGGAGTCTGACTCAAGGATATGAGGAAACCAGAATCTTTCTGCGGGGAATCACTAACTAACCTACCGGCTGAATGGTCCTTCCATTTGTGGGGGTCTTTTTAAAAATGGTCTCCACGGGAGCCAAACTGATCTCCAGCAAGAAACGGAATAAGGATCCGATTACCCTGAGCCCTACTGTATCAGCATGAAGTGACGTTGTCTTTTCTGTCTTGTGGGTGCTAAAACCGCCATGGGTACACGTCATAGCGTGATAATCATCCGGAATTTCTATTTCGTTTCACTACATAGTTCCGTTTGAAGTTTCTTCTGCCTTTAGCCGTTGTCAGCGATTGGGCGAGGATTCTGCCACCTTAACCAATCATGAAGTGTTTGTGAACAATTCCACAAGCGACATTGCTCTCTGTAGCATAGACGTGAAGAAATATATACCTTAAAAGGTAAAAGGTTTTCTGGTGCTTGCTATGGTCACACGAATTCCATCGGAAATGTTTATTTTAAGTCCCGCCTGTGCAAGACGCTGATTGGCTTGGTGAAAATATATGCTGAGCCGTGTAGAACTCAAGCAAACACCAGACCCCGAATGGCAGATTTGTTCTGAGACCAAGTGATGAGTGATGAACCAAATAGCCTGACAGTGTTTGCGAGCTGGCATGTCAAAGGTACAAAGTTAGCAAGGAGCAGTACTGTGGAAGTTTGACTGCATTTCAGCCTTGATTTATCTACGAGTTTCAGGTGCACACACACATGGGTACTACTAACAATGAATAGAACATTTCACCTTCATGAAGAACTCTGATGCTACACACTGGGAAACCTGCTGCTATCTGGATAAACCTCTCTCTCTCTCTCTCTCTCTCTCTCTCTCTCTCTCTCTCTCTCTCTCTCTCTCTCTCTCTCTCTCTCTCTCTCTCTCTCTCTCTCTCTCTCTCTCTCTCTCTCTCTCTCTCTCTCTCTCTCTCTCTCTACCCATTGCTTACTTTTTCCACTTGCTTCAACTCTCTACCTCTCTCAATTACACTTTCACTTCACCTATACCCTCTCTTCCCATCTCTCTCCATTAGCCCGCCAAGCTTTAGTTAAAAGTGTGCTTCAACTTAAAAGATCCAGATGGTCCCTACAACCCATAGTGGACCAGCAACAAGTTTACCAGAGATGGCTTCTACTGCAAGTGGTTGTTCTAGTAAAGGGTGGTTCTAGTAAAAGGTGGTTCTAGTTAATGGTGGTTCTAGTAAAGGGTGGTTCTAGTAAAGGGTGGTTCTAGTAAAGGGTGGTTCTAGTAAAGGGTGGTTCTAGTTAATGGTGGTTCTAATAAAGGGTGGCTCTAGTAAAGGGTGGTTCTAGTTAATGGTGGTTCTAGTCCAAGGCCTACAGCTAAAGGCCCTGAAACAGCCAGCCAACGTTAAAGCAGTAGCTGGGTGGATGACTGTCTGTTCCATCGCTCACATCTCTTGTTAGTAGGGTCTCTTGAACACACCGCAAAGACTACGGCTGACGGCTGACACGCAAACCTTCTTTTATTTTTTTGACTATACCTGTTACCAACCAAACCCGAAATCATTGTATGTGCAAACGGACACGACAGGTAAAGCTTTCTGATCCTACCCGATGTCAACGGAAAACAAAGTAGGGTTTACAGACTATTTTGCTTGGGTCTTTTCAGTTGAATGTAATTCGTAAAAGCAACTTATGAGTCAAATCCTCTGGAGGGCAAAACACTACCGGGATGGATTCTCAGTCCGGGAGTGTGTGATTGCGCTGCTTTGTTCACTCCCGTCTCTCTTCTCGTGCACGGATTCTCTGAACAGCCAATCAGAGAGAGTTCTCTCACCGTCACCTGACAACCATCACCGCAGATTCAACATGCTCAATCGGTTGAAAAGCCACTGACGAGTCCTGACTAGAGACTGCCTTGAGACATCACCCTGCAGCCTTCCTCAACAGCCTGTAGAAGTGCCCCCCCCCCCACCCCCGTGAGAAGTTGCCAGGGAAACAGGTTGAATCCGTTGAAATGCTCAAACCCTTGAGCCTTTCTTGAAAACCGGACCGTTTTTTTGTTGTTGTCTTAGTTAACACTGCTCTTTTTATCTCAAGCTGTGAGGGCAGCATTATAATTCCAGCAGAAGGCCGCGGCAAGATGAGTGTGGAAGAGGTCCTTGATTAAATAGAAGCACATCCGTCTTTTCCTCATCCATTTCTCCTTCCTACCCCACTGACCACCCCCCCCGACATGACATCACACCTATGCATGATGCAACAACACTGACGAGATGGATAAAAGGTATTTGTCCATTGACAGACTCTTTATACACCCCATTTTGCATGGATAATGCTTTTCCCTTGTATTATACTATATAAACATATGAAGATTAGTGAAATCTTTATGGTAAACACAGTAACCATCCTCCCCCCAATTATCAATCACACCACATCCCTATCATCGAAATGTCTATATATGAATTACTACCACAAAGTTATCCACGTCATCCTTATCCTCTTCATCATCATCATCATCATCATCCTCCTCCTCACCGCTATAACGATCCTCTTCACTGCTTTTCTAACTTTCTGTGTTAACATGCGGCACTTACAATAAAGGAGACACATGCATGCCTGCGGTCCTGATGCTGCCTCACGAAGCGTTGCTGAGGCAGCAGGGGCAGCCTTCGTTTCTGGCTCCCAGTGAAGCGTTAACGTCCCACGCCACCACTGTCCAAGGCCACAACCCTTTGCATGCCAGGAGACAGTGAGATGGAGAAAGAGAGATGGAGAAAAATGATGCAGCAGGAGGGAGAGGGTGATGAGGACAGCAGACAGGAGGAGGCGGCAAGAGAGAAGTGTGTGCCTGAATGTGTGTATGTATGTATGTATGTATGTATGTATGTATGTATGTATGTGTGTGTGTGTGTGTGTGTGTGTGTGTGTGTGTGTGTGTGTGTGTGTGTGTGTGTGTGTGTGTGTGTGTGTGTGTGTGTGTGTGTGTGTGTGTGTGTGTGTGTGTGTGTGTGTGTGTGTGTGTGTGTGTGTGTGTGTGTGTGTAGCTCTCCAGTCGTGACAGAAGGATACTCTCGCCAAAGGCTCTCTGAGACAAATTGAGACCCGTCAGTCAGTCAGTCCCTGGCTGAGACACTTGACTCTGCCACACAGGTGCTCCATCACACTCCCATCGCAGTGGTAAGGACCTGGACAAATGTCTCCTACTTTTCTTAACAGCCAGCGTCAGATTAAAAGGATGTAGTAAAGGGTCTGTCTTTCTCTCTCTCTTTCAGTTCTTTTTTTTTTTTTTTTTTTGCCATTCTATATTTTTCTTAGATATTTTTCTGGTCAAGATCTTCTTAAAGCTGTTGTAAGATTTGAGAGTCGTAAAGAGAGAGAGAGAGATCAGAACAGAGCAGAAGAGAGATTGTTGGGAGTTCTAGTAAAAAAAAAAGGCGTCCCCTCCCTCCCTGCATTTCTTCTCCATGTGTTGCGTTTCAGGCACCTGTGATTGACAGCCAAGATGGATTCCACGAACAATGAGGGAAGAGATGCCCTGATTGGTCAGAAGCCGGGAGCGGTCTGAAATCGAATTTGTTTCGTATAGGGCAAACTCAGTCGAACCAAAACAGATGTTGTCACAGCGCATTTCACTAATAAATAGTTGATGAATGGATATGGCATTTCTAACAAATTAGACCTATGTGTTATCCTATACAGAGACGAAAAGAGTTGAAACCATAAACCCCTCCACTCCAGTGTCCATCCAGTATTTCAGTGTAAAATACCAATGTGTAGGCGACATGCATGCAAAGAGACTGCTTGAATAGTTAATAAGCTCTGGCTATCGCATTTTATATTCCAGTAGCCTGCCATGCTAACTGCCATGCTTGCTCAGCGCTATAGGCAGTGCAATGGACACAAAGAGCCCACTGGACCCCTGGGAGCTGGCCTATATAAGGCTCAAAGAGGTCGACAGAGCGATGCAGCCGTGCCATGTTAATGAGGGATATAGTTGGACATGAAATTGCGACAGATCTTTTAATATACCACAAGGAGGGTTGCGGTCAACCTACACTGAACAAAAATAAACACACACACACAAACATACACATACACATACACATAGAAAGTAAGTAAGTGGAGTAAAGAAGAGGAGTAAAAAGTAAGGAAAGGGGGGAGGGGGGGTTTACAGCTGGAATTCCAAGCGCGTTGGAATATAAATAAGCACAGTCAGCATTCCACAAGGGGGCTGCTTCCTCACTCTTCCACAGATACACACACACACTCACACATAAAATGTTCAGTCACACTAGCCTGATATGTATGTATCCATCTCTTTTTGAGATGCATTGGTCACACGTAAGCACCAACATTACACACACACACACACACACACACACACACACACACACACACACACACACACACACACACACACACACACACACACACACACACACACACACACACACACACACACACACACACACACCCCCCTTGGAGTACTTAGCATATATGCAATCTTCACATGACGACTTGGACACTCCTGTTCTCTCCAGTGACATGTACATCACTCAGTCTTTCTATTTTTAGCGCACACATATCATTACGCTGCACACGTGATGTATACACACACATTTAACATATTACACTGCACACGTGATGTCTACACACACACACACACACGCACACACACAAACACACACACACACACACACACACACATTTAACATATCATTTTGTAGCCCGAGCAAGTTAATAAACACACACACAAATACACACATGTGGGCGCACACACACACACACACACACACACACACACACGGTGAAATGTACATGCTTACTTCAACAACCAGAATGGACTTTATTTGTCAACACTTTATAATAATCTTCAGTCATATATTACTTAAAAGCCTTTAGTTAATGACGAACAAATGATAAACAAAACATGAATATTCATTTGTAGACGATTGATGATTGCTAAGGTAAATGGCCCCAATTTTATCACTAGGTTTGAAATTGATTAGCCATTACAAGCTATGTCATAATCGACCCTCTAGTGACTCACAAGTGGGAGTGTCCACCCAGATGTATGGTGGATAGATCAGCCCACCAGTTGGTACAGTCCACTGGATAGGCTGGTGAGGCTGAACACTTATTAAATGTCTACAAATGTATATTAATGTTATGTAAACGATTAGTTCATGCTTTACTGAAGGCCTATAAATGACTTATGACTTAACGTTATTCTAGAGAGTCTTTATTCTCAGTCACGTGTAGCTAGGAGTGTTCTTCAACATTTTCCACGCATCGGTGCTTACAGCCCAGAGTCTGTGGCTCCAATGGAGGGCTAAGAAACCGTCAAACTGAATAATGACACCAGAGTCTTGGAGAAACATGGCCGACTCCAGTCAGAATCTCTTTCATCAGTTCTTACTCATCTAGTAGGCCTGTCCAAGAAGGTAACCTTTCCAAAATGCCCGTGCTGTAAAGTTACCCTGCTTGGTTTACAACATAATGCTCTGCCTACCTTTACTATTTATTTAGTTGGCAGATTCTCAACAGGTGACCTGTTGACCATCCAGGCGGCTGGATGCAGACCTCTGAACGGAACAGTACTTGGGCTGCGACTGACGACGCTTCACGAGACACCCTGGCTCATTAAGTAGCAGACCCATAATGAATGTGTTAGGGGCGACACACTTTGTCTGTCCTGTGGTGATCTTTCACACCAATGGCCAAAGGGTTGTATGACGATGACGGGGGGGGGTCCCACCGGGTCACACCATTAAGGTGCCACTGACAAATAGCCATGCGCAGACACACACACTGAGCCCAATGCACAGCGTGAATAGACCGGAAACAGTCAGGCCCAAAGGCTTGAGCGCCTGTGCTTGTCCACGATCATAATCAGAAGATTACATTTTTTGTATAATTATGATTGCGTGTGAACTGGGGATTCATCATTTGACGGAACCTTCCAGAGAGTATAAAAATGTTTCCAATTTGTAATTCGAGCAGTATTGAGGCATTTTGTTATGCCTCAATACATTAAAAGACCATATTTTTCCTCCTTCAGAAAGGTAATCTAATGGTGATGATTTTACAATGTATCTATCAAAAGGAAAATTACTTGTTTAGACCCAACGCAAAATATGTTGTTGATGTTTTCTTTGTAATTTACAAGTCATCATCAACAAGTAATTCTGATGATCATGAACCAGATGTTCGGCATTATATTCATCACCACCCCCACCACCATCATCATCATCTTCCTAAACCTCTTATTCGTCGTCATCCCCCCCCCCCCCCCCCCCAACACTGAAGTGACACCATCAATCATCCTTCCCCTCGCTGATTCATCTCCCCTGGACCATCACCATGACAATGGCAGCTGGTTCCATGGATACTGTCACTAGGCAACCAGCAGCATCATCAGCAGCAGCAGCAGAGTCCCTGCAGCAGAAGAGCATTCCACATCTGCCCTCCTCCACATGCATCTGACTTTGCCTTAAAGGTATAATATGTAACATTTCAAATGTCTAAATACAACTAGACCTATGCTATAGATTGTGTTGAGTTGTGTACTTATGCATAGAAGAAATCCGTAGTTTTATTCAGGGTAACGACCTGTTTCATTTGGAGAGGTTGCATGTCAATGTCGTCATATCCCTTTTACCCCTTAACTTCAGGGGGAATACGCACAAACAGTTATCCAGGAGAGTTTTCTATCTTTTTAATATCGATCTAGCTTACTACAGCTTCCTACCATGACATGTGGCTCGTGGCAGTGCTTCCCACACAAAGACTTAACTTGTATTTTGTTTAACTTTTTTTTTTATCCGTCTGAGAAAACTACGCCATCCATGATCGATAGTGTGTCCCATACATTGCCCCACCACGAGCAGAATCGAATGCTATGGGAAAAGCTGTGATGTGTACGGTAACGTTATAAAGCTACAGCAACGTTCAGCAAGCTCGTCGTTATTTTTACTCTGTTTTGACCACGGATAACAGGGCCAGGGCTAAGCCCCATACCTACAGCTGTTTGGCTAGTCCACTCAGCCAATGGGAAGTCAGAAGGTTAACGCTATGCTACGTGCGGCTATTCCATTAGAATGAAATGACACCACGTGAATAAATGGGACTAAACATGAGGTTTAACTCCCCAATAGACAACAGATCCCACGCTACTGCTTCACGACGTCATCAAACTACGTAGGTATTGTTTTGATTGAGACAGCCCCTGGCAGCAGAACTTCCATACTACGTCTTTAAACTGGGAAAATGATTTTAAAAACTGTAAAATGATTTATTCGTGTCTCCTATTTCTCTCCCTATTCTGATTTTTCTCATTTTTTTCATTTCGTGTCTGAGCTGCATACATGAAGCAATTCTCCATCTCACCCCCATGTGGTGCAGGTGGCTTAGCGTGACCAGGGACTTGGGTGTCATCGTGACGTAACAGAAACGACTCTCCTGCATGAAGCAATTCTCCATCTAACCCCCATGTGGTGCAGGTGGCTTAGCGTGACCAGGGACTTGGGTGTCTTGGTGACGTAACAGAAACGACTCTCCTGCATGAAGCAATTCTCCATCTAACCCCCATGTGGTGCAGGTGGCTTAGCGTGAACAGGGACTTGGGTGTCATCGTGACGTAACAGAAACGACTCTCCTGCATGAAGCAATTCTCCATCTAACCCCCATGTGGTGCAGGTGGTTTAGCGTGAACAGGGACTTGGGTGTCATCGTGACGTAACAGAAACGACTCTCCTGCGTGAAGCAATTCTCCATCTAACCCCCATGTGGTGCAGGTGGCTTAGCGTGACCAGGGACTTGGGTGTCATCGTGACGTAACAGGAATGACTCTCCTGCGTGAAGCAATTCTCCATCTAACCCCCATGTGGTGCAGGTGGCTTAGCGTGACCAGGGACTTGGGTGTCATCGTGACGTAACAGAAACGACTCTCCTGCGTGAAGCAATTCTCCATCTAACCCCCATGTGGTGCAGGTGGCTTAGCGTGACCAGGGACTTGGGTGTCTTGGTGACGTAACAGAAACGACTCTCCTGCGTGAAGCAATTCTCCATCTAACCCCCATGTGGTGCAGGTGGCTTAGCGTGACCAGGGACTTGGGTGTCATCGTGACGTAACAGAAACGACTTTCCTGCGTGAAGCAATTCTCCATCTAACCCCCATGTGGTGCAGGTGGCTTAGCGTGACCAGGGACTTGGGTGTCTTGGTGACGTAACAGAAACGACTCTCCTGCATGAAGCAATTCTCCATCTAACCCCCATGTGGTGCAGGTGGCTTAGCGTGACCAGGGACTTGGGTGTCATCGTGACGTAACAGAAACGACTCTCCTGCATGAAGCAATTCTCCATCTAACCCCCATGTGGTGCAGGTGGCTTAGCGTGACCAGGGACTTGGGTGTCATCGGTGACGTAACAGAAACGACTCTCCTGCATGAAGCAATTCTCCATCTAACCCCCATGTGGTGCAGGTGGCTTAGCGTGACCAGGGACTTGGATACGTAACAGACGACAGCTCTCCATCTTCTCCATCTCTCTGTGGTGCAGGTGGTTAGCGTGACCAGGACTTGGGACTCTCGTGACGTAAAAACGACTTAACTTTTGTGACTAACATAACGACTTGGGTGCAGTGTGACTAACAGAGTGACCAGGGACTTGGGTGAATGACGTAACAGAAACGACTGAAGCAATTCTCCATCTAACCCCTATGTGTGCATGGTTCCCCCAAAGACAACAATGGATACAGGGTGCTTACGTGGTGACACTTTGGGGTTGAGCCCAAGAGGACTGTTTGTGAACTGCCAGTGTCTCCTGTTGCATTCTGAGGGATTGGTGTTGGACAGTGTGTTGCAGTGATTGGACTGCATTGGTCTGATCAATCGTGGCAGATAAGACAGACGCTTATCTTATCTTACATTATAGACACAGGGCCTAATCCAGGGAGACTATCAGTGCGCATTGAACTACAAATGAAGATATGGACTACAGCAACCTTAACCAACCTTTTAACCAGCGAATAGTGTTACAAATGAGCTATAACAAAGCAAAACAGGTCTTTGTCAATAAGCACATCTAACACAGTTGTTTAGTTATGTAATGTATATAAGCAACAACCAAAAAACTAAAAGAACCACTAATTGCTGAAATACGTGGAGGTGAAGTGGATAGCACAGGTGCCCTTGTATGTGTGAGTACATGGGCAATGTTGGCTTGAGAGCATCAGGTATGTGATTGTAGACATCCCTCTGAAGGGTCTGCAAGGATAACTTCATAGCTGATCTAACACAATGAGTCGAACCGTCTTCTGACACACTATCTAGGCTACAGCCGTGTTTATGCGTGTCGTTTCACTTTGCTGCCCCGTCTCCTTCGTCTCCCTCTGCCCTGCAGTCACGGCGGCTCGCTGAGATCAGCGGCCACCTTAATCAGATCAACCTGATAGACCTTTCTGATCCTGATGGCTGATCCTGATCCTGCCATCTTAAGCATATGAGAAAAAAAATGCATTTGAATACAAAAAGAAAAAGTATCACGCCATTGTCCATTGTCAGATGTCGATTACTGCCGTTGCTTTGGCACCAATGTTTGCGCGTACCGATATGTTCGTAGGCCTATGCGTTATTTCAGTTATTGTCGAAATAGAATAATGTTTCTCATTATTTTTTTGATTTTTTTTTTTAAAGCAGCTTAAAACTGCAGCGCGTAAACGTCGCACCAATGGGAATGGTGAAACGTTGTGCGGTGGCGGTCACTTACGTTGCAAAGCAGAATAATGATCCATCTGGCAGGCTCCTTACGGTGGTTCCGCAGTTCTCCGGCAACAAGCCCCCTTTTGGCTGTCCCTAGACACCGTAGTAGTACCGGGTGATTTTCTCTTTTCTATCTATTGTAAAGAACCAATCGGCTGCTGAGACCCAACAATAGCCGGCACCGAGCCGTTTTCCATCCGCACACAGCGACGCTTTCCCGCGGTGAGATCACTTGGTATGCGCCGCATCTTTATTCCCGTGGCAAGGAAAAAGGAATGATACGAGATGATAATGCACGAATGATATGATCCAAGCAGCTATATAGTCCTTTTACGTAATGTGGCAACGAGCATTTCAATAAGGCCTGAATAAGTCTGCAGGCGATTCGTTTTCAATCTTCAGCAGATACGTTGAAAGGCAGCTCAGATGACAGTTCCTTCCCTCCACCAAAAAGATGCACCTCCTCCTCCTCCTCCTCCAAGAAAATGAATGAAATAAAACGACAGCTCGCACCACAAGCAGTGATCACGCATAGGCTACATCTCAGTTAGGGAATCACATTTGGGGATGTATCCCTTACTGAATTTCTGCCAGGATACGATAACTTCCGATTTTAAAACGCGACGCCCATCCCCGCCATCGGAACCGTCTCTCCCTGCAACCGAGGAGGAGAGAGTCGGAGGAAGACGAGGAGAGAGAAAGAACGTCGGGAGGAGGAGAAGGGGAGGGGGGGGGGGGGGGGGGGGGGGGGGAGATGAAAACAGAACAAGGACACCAGAGCGGACTTGTGCATGCATGTGCATTTATGAAGAACTAATATAATGTGTTCGCGAAATATAAAAAAGAGATCACCTTTCATATATTTTACAACTTTGGAATTGTAGGAATGTGTGTGTGTGTGTGTGTGTGTGTGTGTGTGTGTGTGTGTGTGTGTGTGTGTGTGTGTGTGTGTGTGTGTGTGAAAGCGCCTGCGTGTGTCTGCAGTTAAAGTGTGATGATTATTGCACCTTCATAAAGACAGATGTCACATTTGTAGTATATTTCAGTAGGCATACTGAGCCATGCATCTTTAAAATGTGAAGATGCACGCCAGGAGACCAAAGGCATTGTAATTTGACTAAAACGTGACCAAAATTAACATAAACATCAATGTACAAAAATAAGACGCTTTTCTGCAGGAGCAGCATGCAGACTATGCAGGAACTAGACGCCAGTGTAACACGCATCGCCCGGGGAACAGTCAACACATGCACGCAAACGCGTGTGCGCACACACAAAAACACAACACACACACACACACACACAAACGGGGACCACGGCTACATCCCAACATGGCTAAAAAAGAAAGCACTATTCTCAAACAGATATTGAAATGAAAAGAAACAAAACAGTGTATTGAAGATGATATGGAAATAAAAGCGGTCCTAAACATGACCCTAACCAACTTCAAAGGTGGTTCAAGTTCAAAATGTAATAATGTATTACACAGTAGAGCGCTCTAGTAGTTCATGGTCGTTTCTAAAAAGCAAGCAAATGACAGAGTATCCTTATGCCATCTGGCTGATCTGGCATCAAGAGACTGGTTAAACCCAGACAGCGGCACCGGGATTCTCCCAGATCTACGGAGATTACCGACAGGCTGTCGTGAAAATTCAGGTTCGGAAATCAGCAGCCAGCCCAGCCTCCCGCCAGTCAGCAAGTCATCTAGTCAAGACAGTCCACAATCTGTTCTGAATGTCTGCATTTCAGTCTCTCTGGCCCGTGTGTGCGTGTGCACGTGTGCACGTGTGCGTGTGCGTGTGCGCGTGTATGTCCATGTGGGCCTGTGTGTGTCTTTATGTGTGTGTGTGTGTCCATGTGTGCCTGTGTGTGTCTTTATGTGTGTGTGTGTGTGTGTGTGTGTGTGTGTTTTTGTGTGTGTGACATTGAATGTAAGTGTGCGTGTGTGCGTGTATGTGTGTGTGTGTCAGATAAATGTTAGATTCTAACTCTCGACTGTGGTTTACTCCTCTTTCATTTTATTTGCAAGTTTTTTTCTGACCTTTCCAGTTCCAAATCCCAGTTAAGTCATCCCACTTTAACTTCAAAGAATCAAAGTGTTGTTATTATTGGGCAACACAACTGTACCCAAACCCTGCTTATGGGAATAAAAGCTTGTAGGTGTTGGCACGGACAGCAAGACAAATGACTGGTTTACTAGCTTTAAGGAAACATTATACTTTGACTTTTAGGCACTAAAAACCTAGTTCAAGATTGGTGAACAGTGCTTATTTTAATTCATAAGCAGGAAGCGCTATTTTTTCTTTCATTTAATAAACAAAATGGATATTGATAAGGATGACAGGGTTTTGTAAGTGTATCTGTTCTTTCAGTTAACACACGGCTAATCTTGGATCCAGAAGTTTGACCACGCTAAGGCTGAACTTCTGTGGGGAAGCGGTACCGTGCTGGGCAGGAAGCCGGAACGGGTCAGGGGCGGAGCTACGTGGCGTTTCCTGTTTTATGTTGAAGTGCACAGATAAGGGGATCACACTAAACCATGCATATGGGCTTAACACACACACACACACACACACACACACACACACACACACACACACACACACACACACACACACACACACACACACACACACACACACACACACACACACACACACACACACACACACACACGAGGAGAGAGAGCAGGCATCAGAGGGAAACACAAGAGGAATGATTGGAGGAATTGCTGGCTGCGGTAAAACATTTAAATGAGCTGATGTTGCCAAGCAACAAACACCGTAACAGGTACAGAGGCCAATATGCTTGGCAACACTATCTTTGCGAACTATTATTTTAAGCCTTTGTTCATATGTACAAAGGCTTCAAAATAGTTCCCAAAGTCAACTTGTAGTTAAAAATTCATGATTGCCTTGCATGTTCTGGGTCCTTTTTTTTTTTTTTTACTTAAGCGAAAAAAAGCCATTTATGTGAAATCATTTATTATCAGTGGTTGGCTGGGTTCAAAGGTCACATAACTAATGGTACATTTGAGTTTTCGCACATGAATTGGAGGTGATTCCAGTGTTCAGTATCCCTTCTACATAAGGTCAGTTTGATCAGACATAACCAAAGCAAAGCTATTTACTGTAGATTGCCTTAGGTTTTTTTTAAGTGTGAGAGAGAAAGCAGTATGGCATTTTGGTGGTGTGACAAAAAAGTAATTTCATGGGCAGAGGAATCAAATATGAACTATAGTGATGACATGGTGGCTCAGGGGCTTTGAACTGCAGACTCTCCATTGGCCACAGTCATTTTCCATATAGCATTCAGCAATTGCAGGATGCAACTTATTTCTTGTAACTGTGGCCTCTCACAGCCCTGTTACATTGTCATGCCTTACAATTACACACACACACACACACACACACACACACACACACACACACACACACACACACACACACACACACACACACACACACACACACACACACACACACACACACACACACACACACACACCAAGGTGCCATACAAGGGAGCACCTACTCTTGGTCAGGAGCATTTTAATATAATAAAAATAATAAAGTTTGTGGGAAATGTAGCCATTTTGCCCACCTTACTTGGAACACAGGAGTAGATCATTCGGAACCGATGCTCACACACCCCTGTGCACACACACGAACATATACACACACACACACACACACACACACACACACACACACACACACACACACACACACACACACACACACACACACACACACACACACACACACACACACACACACACACACACACGTACAAACAGACGGACATACATGCATGGACAGACAATGGCACGCACGTCACCCACCACCAGCGAGGGCTATATAGGTGACTCATCCATTGAGAGTTCTGTGTAATTCAGCCGTTTATGAATAAGGTTATGAATAATAAGTGATAGATGGGAGGACTCTCCTGAGAGTCACAGCGAACACACAAGGTGTGGGCTAGGGCCATACTGACAGCTGCTGTTGCATGCGGCACCACACTTCACCTGGTCTATTAAAACACATCCAAAACACATCCGGAGCCTCATTTGCGTCTTTCTACTCAAGTGGTTTTTCTTTTAAGCAATTCGTGTTTTCGTTTTCCTCCTCGCTTGTTACATCTAACCACTCTCCATTCATTCAGTGTTTGGATCTGGAAATAAACTTATTTGCCAGCACTGATATTCCATGTTTCAAGGTTCCTTGAACATCCATTACTTGGGTTGTGATGGTAAGATCATCTAGTCCAATCGAAAACTACAATCACGGAGAATGGCTAAGGGGAGAAAGATGTGCCCTAGACTGGTCCCTTGGCAGAGGGCGTAAAGTGTTAGCTCATCTGCTAGACTTCCGTTAAGTTAATAACCCAAACGTTCCCTATCGCAGGAACTGCAATCTATTCCTAATGAGGCCGTATTCGTATCAAATAACCAGTGCGATAGTAAACTGAGAGGAATCCCGGAGGAGTAAAACGTATTATATGTGAACACACTCCATCCGAGACATAAAGAGCCCAAGGGATGCAAAAGAATATATGGGTCAGGTAAAGTCCCCCTTCCTTATATAGTGATAAGATATAAGTGCTTTAGAGTGCTTATGGAACCGTAAGCACTCTCCACTGCATTCTGCGAACCCACTTCTACATGAGACAAGGAGCCTTTAACGGGATGGCGATCACCTTCAGTGTGAAGACCCCCTTCCCCTGCCACAAACAACTGCCGTTTTCAGAATGACAATCTTAAGGTCGGCTGGTTGAAGGGGATCAAGCAGAATCCCTGCCAAAATGCATGCAGGATCCACCAAGAGATCCCAGGGTGGATCGAAGAGGTCTGGGCTGGATGCAGGTGTCCACCGCCTGCCATAAACCATGAGGGCTCCCTGGCGCCACGTCACCTATTCCTATGACAAGCTGCAATCTGATGTAGACTTCAGCGTATAAGACAAATTCCCCATCATGAACATATCCTGTAGGAAGTTCAGAATCTGCCCTTTAGTGCACTGGGAAGGATCATGACCCAGTGTGTAACATGACCCTCTGCCACCACCTAGTGGCGCCGGCTGTCACTTCCCCACGTGCCCTTGTTTACCTCTCTGCCAGCAATTATCCACGTGCACTCCGCTCTACACTCCGGTCTCCAATCCAGCAATCAACGCACCCTATTTCTTCTCTCCTTACCAAGCAGCCGGCATCAGTTCGTTGTTACACTTCACCAAGTTAGTACCTCGTTCCAGCACTCTAGTTCCTGTATTCAGTCCTTGCCTGTCTAACCCGCCTGTCCTTCTCCTCTAGTCCTCCCGGTCTCATCCCGACTCCAGCCCCCGCTCGTCTGACTGCCTTCCCTGCTAACGACCACTCGCCTGCCTGACCACCCTCCTGCCTACGTCCCTCGACCTACTGCCACCTGCCTACCAACGAACCCCTGCTTGCCTGACCATCCGCCTGCCTTGTCCTTGCCTGTACTTTTGTAAATAAATCCCTTTCAACCCCGCTCCATCTCTGTCTCGGTGTCTCGCGTTTGGGTCCTAGGTCGGTACCTTAACAGTACGAACTGGCCAAACATGGACCCAGCAGACATAGCAACCTTACACAAGGCCTTCTCCCGTCAGGGAGCGGTACTCGGACGTCACAACCAGGATCTGAAGGAGATGAGTACCGCCATCCGGGAGCTTACTGTCGCCGTCCGGGGAATCCAGGTCTCGGCGCCAACACCCGTTGTGCCGCTTCTTCCCTCTGCCCCTCCCCAGCCAGCCATTTCACGCGAGCCATACATCCCGGCCCCCGAACGATACGGAGGTGATCTGGGTACCTGTCGGGACTTCCTCTTACAATGTGATCTTGTGTTCCGGCTCCAGCCCCTAACCTACCCCACCGACAGCTCCCGGATCGCTTACCTCGTCGGAGCCTTACGTGGTAGGGCCCTCTCTTGGGCGACCTCCGTATTGGAGAAGGGGGCTGAATTCTGTTCCTCCTACTCTGAGTTCACCACTGAGATGCGGAGGGTTTTCGATCACCCCGTCCGGGGCAGAGAGGCTTCCATGCGCCTCTTCTCCGTCCGCCAGGGCTCCCGAAGCATCGCTGATTTTGCTGTGGATTTTCGAACTCTCGCTGCGGAGAGTGGGTGGAATGACGTGGCCTTAATGGGGGCTTTCTTGAAGGCGCTTTCCGATCCCCTCAAGGATGAGTTGGCTGTTCGGGAGGAGTCACCCAATTTGGACCACCTCATCTCCCTCGCAACCCGACTGGACAATCGTCTGCGCGAACGGCGTCGCGAGTGCACACACCGTTCATCCCCAGCACCTCTCTCTCTCCCTCTGGCTGCTCCGTTACCACCTCCACCTCAGTCTTATTCTCCCCGCCCTGAGCCAACTCCCCTACCTGAGCCGGAGCCTATGCAATTGGGGCGAGCCCACCTATCTCCGACCGAGAGGCAACACCGGCTGGCAACCGGTGTTTGCCTTTATTGCGGTCTCCCAGGACACGCCATTGCTTCCTGTCCCACCTGTCCGGGAAAAGGGTCGGCTCGCTAGTAACTCGAGGGATTCTGGCGAGTCGAACTCTTGATCCCTCAGCTTCCCGTCCCGTTCTGGACTCCGTCTAGTTATGGCAGGATCAATCCTTTCCTCTGTCAGTCCTCGTGAATTCGGGAGCGGACGAGTCCTTCATTGATCGGCAGTTGGTCAGGCAACTTGGGATTAAGACGACCCCCTTGGATTCCCCTATTTTGGCCCAGTCCCTCAACGGGAAGAGACTCGCTCGGGTCGATCGCCGGACTGTACCTTTGTCTCTGATCGTCTCCAGGAACCACCGCGAGTCTCTTACTCTACACGTTTTGGACTGTCCTCTCACCCCAGTAGTCTTGGGATTCCCTTGGCTGCAGCGTCACAACCCTCAGGTGAACTGGAAGGAGAGTCGGATCTCCTCCTGGAGCCCGTTCTGTCTCGCTCACTGTCTTCGTTCCGCCCAACCCCCTCTCACTCCTGAGGCTCCACCACCCTCTCCTCTCGACCTCTCCGCCGTTCCATCGGTTTACCATGACCTGGGAGAGGTTTTCAGCAAGGCCCGTGCTCTCTCTTTGCCTCCCCACTGTCCATACGATTGCGCCATCGACCTACTCCCTGGAGCCCCCCTGCCCAGCAGTCGACTGTTTAACCTCTCCCGTCCCGAGCAGTTATCCATGGAGCAATACATCCAGGAGTCCCTCGCCGCCGGGATAAACCGTCCCTCCTCTTCCCCGGTAGGGGCGGGTTTTTTCTTTGTCGGTAAGAAGGACGGCTCCCTCTGTCCTTGCATCGACTATCATGGATTAAACAACATCACGGTGAAGAATAATTACCCGCTGCCTCTCATTAGTTCAGCCTTTGTTCCCCTCCACGGAGCCACCATCTTCTCGAAACTGGACCTGCGCAATGCGTACCATCTGGTCCGGATCCGGGAGTGGGACGAGTGGAAAACGGCCTTCAACACTCCATTGGGTCACTTTGAATACCTCGTCATGCCTTTCGGTCTCACCAACGCTCCTGCGGTCTTCCAAGCGTTGGTTAACGATGTCCTCCCCGACATGCTAAACCACTCCGTATTCGTTTACCTGGATGACATCTTGATCTTCTCCGGGTCCCTGGAGGAACACAGGGTACATGTACGACAGGTTCTCCAGCGCCATCTGGAGAACAGACTCTTCGTCAAGGCAGAGAAGTGCGACTTCCATGTCCCGTCCATCTCCTTCCTGGGTTACATCATCGGCCAGAGGGAGGTGAAGATGGATCCATGCAAGGTCTCTGCGGTAGCAGAGTGGCCCTCTCCTTCCTCCAGGAAACAGCTCCAGCAGTTTCTCGGCTTCGCCAATTTTTACCGCCGCTTCATCAGAGACTATGGTCAGATGGCTGCCCCTCTCACTGCCCTAACCTCTTCTAAGAGGCTCTTCGAGTGGACGCCGGAGGCGGAGTCTGCTTTTCGAAGCCTGAAGGAGCAATTCATTTCCGCGCCCATCCTCGTTCAGCCCGACCCGACTCTCCAGTTCATCGTGGAGGTCGACGCTTCTGACACTGGGGTGGGGGCGGTGCTGTCTCAGTGTTCCGCCACTGACCACAAGCTCCATCCTTGCGCTTTCTTCTCGCGCCGGTTGACCCCGCCTGAGCGCAACTATGACGTCGGGAACCGCGAGCTCTTGGCGGTGAAACTGGCTCTAGAGGAGTGGCGCCACTGGCTGGAAGGAGCGGACCAGCCATTCATTGTCTGGACGGACCACCGGAACCTGGAGTATATTCAGTCGGCCAAGAGACTAAACTCCAGGCAGGCCAGGTGGGCGCTCTTCTTCGGTCGTTTCAAGTTCACCTTAACCTACCGACCTGATTCCCGCAACGTTAAGCCGGACGCCTTTTCCCGTCTACACTCCCTCGAGGACCCCTGCTCTGAACCGGAGTCCATCCTGCCGTCTGCTTTTCTAGTCGCTACGCTCACCCTGGAGGTCGAATCCACTGTTCTCCAGGCCCAGCAGCAACAGCCTGACCCCGGCTCTGGTCCGCCCAATCGGCTGTTCGTCCCCGACAACGTGAGGTCCAAGGTTCTCACCTGGGCTCACTCCTCGAGCCTCACTTGTCACCCAGGCATAACCCGAACTCTGGAGTTCGTTCGTCGGCGGTTTTGGTGGCCCTCCATGGACGCTGACGTCCGCGCTTTCATTGCGGCGTGTGCTGTCTGTGCCCGTGGCAAGACCTCTACCCAGCAACGTACTGGCCTGCTCCGACCCTTGCCTATCCCCAGTCGTCCATGGTCCTACATTGCCTTGGACTTTGTCACCGGTCTTCCCCCCTCTGATGGTAACACCACCATACTCACCGTCATAGACCGGTTTTCCAAGGCCGCACATTTCGTTGCGCTCCCTAAGCTCCCCTCCTCCAGAGAGACTGTGGACCTCTTGGTTTCTCATGTGTTTCGCCTCCATGGCATTCCCTTGGATATCATGCCGGACCGGGGTCCACAGTTCATCTCTCAGGTCTGGCGAGCGTTCTGTGTGGCTCTGGGAACTACGGTCAGCCTTTCCTCCGGCTATCATCCGCAGACCAACGGGCAGTCCGAAAGGGCTAATCAGGAGATGGAAGCCGCACTCCGCTGCGTGACCAGCACCAACTCATCGTCCTGGAGTACTCAACTTCCCTGGGTTGAATATGCCCACAACACTCTGGTCAATGCGTCTACTGGTCTGTCTCCGTTCATGTGGTCTCTCGGCTACCAGCCGCCCCTGTTCCCTGCCTTGGAGGCAGAGATCGCTGTTCCTTCCGTTCAGGCCCACCTACGCCATTGCCAGCGCACCTGGAAGCTTGCTCGTACCGCACTTCTCCGTGCGTCCTCCCGCTCTCAACACCAGGCGAACAAGCACCGACAACCGGCCCTGCAGTACTCCCCCGGAGAGAAGGTCTGGCTCCGGTCCAAGGACCTTCCTTTAAAGGGGTCCTCCCAGAAACTCTCTCCCCGGTTTGTCGGACCGTTTGAGGTTGAGTCCCTGGTCAACCCTTGTGCCGTTCGCCTCAAGCTCCCCTCTTCTCTCCGCTTTCACCCCACCTTCCATGTCTCCCAGCTGAAGCCCATCTCTTCAAGTCCGCTGTCTCCTCCGTCACCGACGCCACCTCCCCCCCGGCTGATCGACAACCATCCGGCGTACACGGTCAGACGCCTCCTCGACGTGCGTCGTCGCGGCCGAGGGTTCCAGTACCTGGTGGACTGGGAAGGCTGCGGACCTGAGGAGCGGTCCTGGGTTCCGCGGAGTCGTATCCTGGACGCTTCCCTTATCCGGGACTTTCATCGTCAGCACCCCTCTCATCCCGTTCGTCCGCCTGGAGGCGCTCGTAGAGGGGGGGGGGGGGGTACTGTAACATGACCCTCTGCCACCACCTAGTGGCGCCGGCTGTCACTTCCCCACGTGCCCTTGTTTACCTCTCTGCCAGCAATTATTCACGTGCACTACGCTCTACACTCCGGTCTCCAATCCAGCAATCAACGCACCCTATTTCTTCTCTCCTTACCAAGCAGCCGGCGCCAGTTCGTTGTTACACTTCACTAAGTTTGTACCTCGTTCCAGCACTCTAGTTCCTGTATTCAGTCCTTGCCTGTCTAACCCGCCTGTCCTTCTCCTCTAGTCCTCCCGGTCTCATCCCGACTCCAGCCCCCGCTCGTCTGACTGCCTTCCCTGCTAACGACCACTCGCCTGCCTGACCACCCTCCTGCCTACGTCCCTCGACCTACTGCCACCTGCCTGCCAACGAACCCCTGCTTGCCTGACCATCCGCCTGCCTTGTCCTTGCCTGTACTTTTGTAAATAAATCCCTTTCGACCCCGCTCCATCTCTGTCTCGGTGTCTCGCGTTTGGGTCCTAGCTCGGTACCTTAACACAGTGGTTGACAAATTTGGGCAACCACTTCCAAGCGTACGGAGAGCGTATGAGGCAGCCGAGCACTTTGAATGATGACCACAACTTCACCTATCAGTCTTGACGGGTAAGAGTTCAGCCAGCTCAAATACCAAGTACCGTGCCCGAAGACGACACAGGTCTGGGCACCCATGGGACCTGAACACCCATAGGTCAACACCATCACTGGCTGGGGCAATAGGGGGTCACCAAGCAAACTATAATCCCTTGATGGTACTCTGTTCACCAGAGGCTGTTATGAGGGCCACTGGGGGAAAGACATACAGTTGCTTCCAGCCAAACATGCACCAATGCATGTCGGGACTCAAAGTCAAGTCAAGTCAAATCCATTTGATCCGTATCGCCCTTAATCATTTAAGTTACAGTCTCAAAGGGCTTTACAGGCCATTTATTTATGACACCTCCAGGTGGTCCACAACCAAAGAGGTCTAAGTATTTTTGCCCTATCAAAGGGCTAAAAACCAGAGGGGACAGTCTCTCTAAAACAGGTCCACCTCCTTCCAGGTGGAACTCCATTAGATCGCCAACATGAGGAGGAAGGTGCCAGTCTGCTGCCTTGGGCACACCCAGACATCAGGTGCGCCGAGCGGTTCAGCCGTCCCGGTGTGTGAACCGTGGGGCGAGGACGGTTCTGCTCTACCCCCAGCACTGACCGGTTTGCCATACGGAAGGGTGGCAGGACCGCACCTCCCCCTGGCGATTGATACAGGTCATCACTGAGGACAGGGCCTCCCTTGAGGCCTGGTAGGATATGCAGAAGTGATAGGAGCACCACATATATTCATATGCATGACGAGGCGAGAAGGGGGATGCAGCGCGCCCAGGGCACCCATGGTCTGCGGAGACGCAGACTGACCCGGTGTTGTTCAGTCCGATTGCAAAGAGATTATCTTCTGAGGGCGCCAATCGTTTTATTGAATTCCAGCATGGTGTCAGAATATAGCTGGGATAGACTAGAAACAGAGCAGAACAGCAGGCAGTCATCCGTAGAGGTATTCTGCCCGTCAATGGGAAATATCCATGGTCACCATAGAAACATGCCATATTAGTCTCAATGTAGCTTAAAGATGTCGTGGACATTGCGCTCATTACCATACACTTGGTCAACCGTTATTGCGAATGTGTGTGGACAAGTCACTGATTGGCTGCGCTGCATGGCCAACATTTAATACAAATAGAAATGAATTCCCGCCCACCTCCAGTGTTCTTTAAAAAGGGACGTACTTTACCAGTCCCTGCCACTCCCTGTACCGTAAAGTTCCCATTTGGAAGCTTTTTCTAAAAACCAGGCACCGTATGTGCCGGTAACACCACATTATTCCAAGTAAACCTAACACTTCATTCACTAAAGTCTTCATGAAGAAAAGCATGAGTCATCCTCGATCACGAGTTGTCAAAGTGCCGCATGACATTCAATCATCCAAGCCGGATGATTGTTTGGAGAACACGCCAAGGTGGGAGCAGAAAGCCAGGCCAGAGAGGAGGCCGTACTCAGACTGCTGACATTTGAAATCATGCTGATTTCAGTGATTTCACATTTTAGACACCTGTTGACTTGCTGTTTGCATTTCTGGACTAGACAGCCACTAAGACCATGCCATGCTGTAAATGTGTGTAGACAACACACTTTGGATCGGTTGTATAGTGTTTAGCAAACGAACGTACACAAGATACTGAATTATGTTTTATGTGTACAAAAATAAACTAAACATTAAACATTATAGTAATATGGTTCTGTGCAAGTACCAATTGAGATTAATGTATTTTCAATGTACAAAAAGTGGTACGAGCATTATCAAGAGATGGAAGGTGTCCTTCATCATTTACTTCACTTTACTCCTATCACACACACACACACACACACACACACACACACACACACACACACACACACACACACACACACACACACACACACACACACACACACACACACACACACACACACACACACACACACACACACAAAACACACACTGATATCACCCTCTTGTTCTAATTATAAACCCTTAACACTCTTGTTAGTACCAGCCAGCTATTTGGACTTGCCCATCCACAGGGCCGACAACATAGCCTGTGAACCAGACGAATCTGCAAGCTCATGCTTTATTTGCTCTGGGATATTCCATCTGGCTCCCCTCCCGTTCAAACAGATTTCCAGCAGACCTGGCCCGGGTCTTGGCCAATCACAACCGTTTATCTAATATGGAGCTGGTTTGTTACCATGACTGTTCAGAGGAGCATTTTCCTAAACAATCAAGATGGCTGCCGCTGATGTCTCACATATTTCTTTGCTGTGATTGGTTGTAGGTCTAGAAGCATTTTGGCCTGCGCCCGTTGCCAATGCCCCTTGAAAATCGAAAAGGAACTGAGAAGTTCTGGACTAATACGCATTTGCGAATTGGTCTGGTGATGTCAGGCTACAGACAACAAGGTTGCTATGGTGATCATACGGTAATGTTATCTTCTGGCTTGCAAATCTGCTCTCTAAAAATAATACAATCTGTAATGTGTAATGAGTTTTATCAACACTGGATCGACAATGAAGCCTGCTTACACTAGAACAGCCAAGAAGTAGGAATAGTAATGGTATGTCTGTCTCATTCACCGCAAGAAGTACGTTCACCATACAGCATTATGCCTTACATGGTATTTTGTGAATGGGTGGTGCTAGGGGACTGGGGTGCAGTAAAGTGTGGCCACTGTTGGTTCTCGCACACAAAATCATTAAGACAACATTGTAAAGCACTGACCACTTTAGAATGCTGTTGGGAAATCAGTGGAACAAGCTGACTGGAGAAAGTAGCTACCAATACAAAGCTAAGGAAAGGTTTTAATATACAAAGCACTCCTTAATAAAATAATAATCAAATGTAATGAAGATGGTGTCCGCTGAGGGCAATGCACACACAGTATGTATGAGACAGGGACAGCAGGCCACAAATAGATGTGGGTACATGCAACTAGCAAACACCGTGTTAACCCCCAAACGCATCCAAGCAGAATTTCCAACTAGCAAAAAAAAAAAAGACTCAAATTCCCAGAACACACTGTTAATAGTGAACGCAAGTCTACACGCAACATCCCAGAGGATACGTATGTTAGATAAGTGAAACACCTCCAGAGAACATCTGTGTATCTGTTTCATAAAGCAGCAGCCAATGTTACTTAAAGAGTAATCACACTTCCAACGGAAATAGGCTCTTGCTGCAGATCATACCTTACACCTTACATCTGTTATTCGTGATGGTATGCAAGATAATCAGTTGGCTGATACAGACTGTTAAGCTGTTTCTTTTTCTCTATGTAGCCTTTTTGCTGCAGCTGAATCTGTATGCTGCATCTCTGTGTCTACAAAACAGTTTTCAGCTTAGAAAAGTGACCATGCCCAAACCCCAGGCACACATTAGTCTCTGTGCAGTTCTGAAATGCTCAGTCTTTTCCCAATCTGTTTACTGCATTGTAGCAAGCTTGTAGCAACACACACACACCCACACTCTCTCACAGACACTCTCTCTCACACACTCACACACACACACTCTCCCTCCCTCCTCTGCTCATGGGACCCAGATGGTCAGAGCTAATATAAATTCTTGTAAGTATCAAGCTGGACTTCTTTGTTAATGAGCATGGTGCCAACGTGTCCTGGCCTTGCTTTCATGTGTGGCAGATATCCAGACCATGTCTGGAACAGCATACAGGTATGCAGATATTTGTTTGCTGTATTGTGATTAGAACATTAGGTTAACCGTGCATGAATGAACGGTGAGATATATGTGTACTGGACTGCAATGGTTACTGAATGTGAAAGGCAGTGACGATCAGACCAAGTGAAAGCAATAACCTCTGAATCGCTTGATGCTAGACCGCGGGCATCAGCCCTCACTTTCCCCACCATCATTTAGAACCAGCAGTGTGAATCCCCACAGGCCGCTCCCTCCGACTGAGGGGGAGCCTGCATTTGGACGTCCTTTTCACGTTCATTGATGCAGGTTGAGGATGATCTGAGCCCGCTACGCAAGGAAGCGTGGCGGCATCTTTTGAATATTTTATTTTGGAAAGGAAAGAATAGACCAACTAAATGCAGTGTCAATGATGCCAAGCCAAGTTTTTAAATGATTTAGACAATGGGGTGGTCTAGTCTTAAAAGCTGCACTTAGTTTTGAAATAACTAACATTTTCCTTCCCCCCCACCCCCCCCCATGTCAACTCAGCTGCGTTGGGTTTGTATTATGACAAAGGAAAAGTGAATGTTGGCTGAAAAACCAAATGGGTGTCTTCAAATTAGTCGTAGGTTGTCTAAGAACAACTCTATCCAGCTCCGACTTAACCAATATCATGTTCATAAAACAGGCAATAATTTGAGTCTCTGATCTTTGGGTAAAATACTGACTATGATTGCAAACGTCAAGTAAATAAGATTGCGGGGGAAAAAAAGAATTGATGGTAGTGACGGTAAAGGGGACAGTAAAAGGGCCTGAATATTATTCCAAATATACTCACTGTCCTCGACTAAGGTTTTGCATAGTCTAATTTGATTCTCCAGGCCAGACCCATCGTCGACTGATGGTCGATATAGGATATTATTGAATATATGCGGATCAATGATGTCTTATTTGTTGGATATCAGGGTTTCCCCCAGCTGTCCACAGGCGAGACGCCAAATGACAGACCGCCTCTACTAACAAACTAACTTTTCCCAAATAACGACAATGTGCGCGTCCGTTCATGTCATCTGCATTCAATCTGACCGAAAACATAAGCTACTATTAGCCTTATATATTATGATATAGACTACTAAAATATACAGCAATTAATACATTATGAACTCAAACAGTGGCCTCTGTGTAGAAGGAGAGCCCCGGTAAGGTATTCCCAACCGATCATGACAAAACCTGCATCGATAAAGTGACTAAAAGTGTTTTTATCATATTAACAGTTTTAAATGCATGTGACTGATGCTTTTCAGTGTATAGAAGAAATGCACTCTGTGCTCGAGTGCCGACGGAGAGAATTATTTCTTTTCCTGATATTGTGTATCCTTCTAGACTAACGGTCTAGAATGTGCACTACTCCAACAACAAAATGATTAGATAGTGCCACTGCCATTAAAGAAAGGGGTTATCAAACAAACAATGACATTTATTGAACGCAAAACATAACACAGCAAATTGCACCCAGAAGACCAAGTCATAAGCCCACCCCCACAATAAAAGTGCTTAACTTGAAGGCTTTCCCTTCTAGAAGTCAAGCAATGCGGGCATCACTCATTTATTACCCCCATATTCCAAATTGAATGTCCCGCTGTTACACACACATTTTCCCGACACTGCGATTTGACTAAATGTCTTGCCTTTGGATCTCTCTCTCTCTCTCTCTCTCTCTCTCTCTCTCTCTCTCTCTCTCTCTCTCTCTCTCTCTCTCTCTCTCTCTCTCTCTCTCTCTCTCTCTCTCTCTCTCTCTCTCTCTCTCTCTCTCTCTCTCTCTCTCTCTCTCTCTCTCTCTCTCTCTCTCTCTCTCTCTCTCTCTCTCTCTCTCTCTCTCTCTCTCTCTCTCTCTCTCTCTCTCTCGTGCATCTCCATGCGCACAAATAAAAAGATATGCAAAGATATATAATAAATCCAAATTTTTACCAAGATTGAGCTGCGGTGCAACATTCAAAACGTATTGCACCCACTGTTTATCTACCAGCCGTTTGCTTTCACACGCATGCACAAATCGTGCATTTGGCGCAAAGCGCTAACAGGGTCAGAAGTGGTGCCAGCGTGTTTCAAAGACCTGACACCAGACTAGCATCCGGTGCGCAGGGTTACAGCTTTTCCAAGTCAGATTTGCGTGCATTACAATGACATGCAAATCACAGCATGAAACTACCTCTAACCTTCAGCGAGTTTAGGATTGCATCATCCAACGTGGGCGAAAACAGCAGTGAACAGACGTGGCAATCTGGTTGGGTTTGAATATCCATATTGTCACCTTGTTAGTCTTTTGTCTAAATTGCATTTCAGAAAAAGGAAAAAAAAAACAAGCTGACTGGATTAGAGTCACGACTCTACACGGTGAACTTGGTAAAGTTGAAGCAGAGATTTCTGGTTCGGTGGTGATAAGAGTAACAGAACAACAAGCGATAAGAAGTTATGATGAGAGGGGGGGAGAGACAGACAGACAGAGACAGAGACAGAGACAGAGACAGAGAGAGAGAGAGAGAGAGACAGAGTTGTGAGGAAGTGTAGCACGGGGAGAGAATCAGGATGAAGGACTGCAGAGGCTGGGAGCTGAGACGTCTCAATCACACAGTGTGTGAGTTAAACTCCAGTCCCAAGGTGCAGTCACACATAAACATTCATACACACACACACACACACAAATAAGTAATTGGAATAGTAGAGTGGGGATAAGGATCAATAAAGATAAATAAATGACAGAACATATAAATGAGCTGACCATATGTGAACATCTCACAGTGTTTGTATTTAGACAGACTATATACACAGCTTGACATATTAAACATATAAGTGAAGATTAAATCGAAGATTTATGCCCTTAGGTGTCTTTAGTCATTTGGGGGTTTTGATACTAACAGCTTGTGCGAGCAGTCTCACTTTTCTTTCTATTGGCATCTCCTAATATTGGCAAGTAATTATGTAAATACACCATTGATATGATGTAATATACCATTGATAAAGAAGTTAGGCAGTATATACAAAAATATGTGTGTGTGTGTGTGTGTGTGTGTGTGTGTGTGTGTGTGTGTGTGTGTGTGTGTGTGTCTTTCCTTGGCTCAGCTTATATGGAGATGAGTACAGTTGGTTTCCATAGCAACAGCACAAGGAAAAAGGGAGACAGAAAAAGAGAAGGATGGAGAATAGAGAGCAGAGTTAACAGGGGTCTGTGTACACCCACAAGCGCACATTCATGCACACACACACATACAAATACACACACACACACACAGAATTATATCAAATCTTGTTCCTCATCATGGTGTATTTGAACAACTATGGATAGACAAACAATTATGGTGTGGTTTGGATAATGTGTTCTTCCAAGGTAATAAACCAAGTCAGCCCATTCAAAACCTAAACTATACAGACATTCAGAAATATACACACACACTTTGGTTTTGTGCAGATGATTGTGGGTTGATCGTGTCCATGGTTGCAGATGCATCATTAAAGTTCACTACAGTATAATGACCACAGATGGATCTTAACATTGTTAGTCACCACCGCCACTGCTCAGGCACAGTGAACAATACACAGACAATTTAATCAAATGAAAGTAAAAAACAGCCTTTGTGTCAAAAAAAGGATCGATGGATAGAGCACGGCAGAAACTGCTATTGATTTAGTGATGGTGGTTGGGACAGGAGAATTCCCCAGTAATGTCAGTTGAAAGATAAACGAGGAAGGTGTTTTATTAAGCCTCGAGTCTATTAAGGTCTCAACGAAGAGATCTGATCTCTTTCTAATTGAGGGCTCTGCACAACCTGTAGAACCAAGTGTGCCAACACAAGCATGCAGCTGTTTACCGTCTGGCCTTGTACCTGCTGGTGTGCACATCTTGCACAACTTCGGAAGAAAAAGGGTAAAGAAAAGTTTACTCGGTTTCTAGAGTCCATTTTGACAAATGGAGTTTGTCAAAACCATTGATACTGGCCAAACACTGTCTGCAATGCAAACAGACATACAGTAATGCAGCTCAGTAGCCAATTAAATTATCTCCTAGCTTTCCCTTGTAGCTCCATCCCTCCTTATTTTCAATTCCCACCCTTCCTTCCTGCCACCCTCCCCCATCTCCCTCTCTCCTCCCACAGACAGTTGCACAGTCAAGGTGATAATTAGAACACCTTCCGAGATCGACTGGCTTCACCCATCTGATGTGCATTAGACTCTTCTCTCCCTCTGTGTCCTTGTGTCTCTATTTCTCCCCTCGATCTCCTTCACCACTCTTTTGACATCTTTACACTCAATGTTCTGCACTCTCTCTCTCCTTTTGTTCCACCTTTAGTCTTTCTCTCCATGCCTCTCTGTAAAAACATACTGGTGCCCAGGAAGAGCAAGCAAGCACACACACACACACACACACACACACACACACACACACACACACACACACACACACACACACACACACACACACACACACACACACACACACACACACACACACACACACACACTTTTGGAATCTAGAAAAATGATCTTAACGCAGAAAGAAATCACAGGTTTATAAAAACACACACTCGCACTGATAACCACTAATCTTGGTCTTTCACAAAGGCTGTTAGCCGTAATTAATGTGCCATCAATGTCTCATTCATTATTTATCAGAGAGAGCAAAGAGTGTGTGTGCGCGTGTGTGTATATGTTGTGTGTGTTGTGTGCGATCATGCATGTGTGAGTGTGCGTGCGTGAGTGTGCGTGGGTGTATATTTGGGTTCACTAGTGTGCGTTTGGTTGCATGGTCCCTATACCTGTACAACGAGGGTTGGTGTGTTGCCAGGTGGTGCAAGGCACTGGGTTCACCCTGAAGATCAGTCGGAGGCGGAGCCTGTATCCCCGGGTGATGGCCTGCAATTGGCCAAGATCATCTCGGCTTCCTTATAACTCCGCCCACTGGGCCCTGCAAGGCCGTTTGGACTGAGAACTCCCCACCATGTTCCCGGGAGAGTCTGTGGGACTGCCTCTCAGTCAGTTAAACCCAGTCCTCCTGTCCAAGTGCTCCAATAGCGTTCCTGGGTAAAAAGATTCAAAGAGGGACTTTCAGTCACTGAGTCACGTTCGCATGAAGCCGAAAGCCTGCTCTGTAAATCTCATAGGACAAATATCCTCACAAAAGACCAAATAACACACACAGACACGCTCGCATTCAAGCGGAGTTCACGCAAAATGAACCAACAAAGTGAAGTTGGCTCAGTATAATAATTCAAAGACAAAGAAGAAGCCAGAAACATTGAGATGTGAATACTAGTCTACTCATGGACTGAGGTCTAGGCTCTGGACTGAGCTCTGGACTGAGCTCTAGACTGAGCTCTAGACTGAGCTCATGGACCGAGCTCTAGACCGAGCTCCAGACTGAGCTCTAGACCGAGCTCTGGACCTGAGCTCTGGACCGAGCTCTAGACTGAGCTCTAGACTGAGCTCTAGACTGAGTTCTAGACTGAGTTCCGGACTCAGCTCATGGACTCAGCTCTGGACTCAGCTCTGGACTCAGCTCTGGACTCAGCTCTGGACTCAGCTCTGGACTCAGCTCTGGACTGAGCAACACATAGTATAGAGCTCATGTATCCTCTATTACCGACATTTCAACCACTGTGATTGCATTTTTTTTATCGTATCTTTCAACCTTTATCTACTAATTTTGCTTACGTGACAAATAATGTAACATGGTGGTTAAAGTAAGAAAATCTAAACTCACATCAGGACACAAGCTCTGGACTTGGCAACAATGCCATAGGGCTACCCTGGGCCCTTAATGCATACAGGATACACACAGCACAAAGCTCAGACAATAAGAGGTTTTACAAATAGACAACTGTCTATTTGACAACTGTTGACAACTGTGACAACTTGCTGAATGTTCTGTGTACTGACGGTTTGTTACCTCTTCCTATGTAGTCTGCCAAACGACCATGCCAAAGGCAGGGCTGGATCATTCTATTTATGCAGGGGCATTCGAGGAATGCACAATGTGTTGTAGTGGTTGAGGGGTGTTTGATTTTATTAATGTATAGAAAGGCAGTATGAAAACTTCCTTGTGATGAATGATATTACTATTAATAATAAGTTGTCAGACATTGCATTGTTTAATTGATTTAGTTATTTGTATAATTGCAAATAAATAAAATAAGGTAATTGATTTATTAACTAATGGGCTAACCGTGAGAGGAGCTAAAGGCTAGTCCAAGTAGCATACCGGTCTGGGTTAGGTGGGAACCAGACGAATCTCACGAGCTCATGTTTCATTTGCTCTGCAGATAAGGTCGGCTCCCCTCCCATACATAATGATTGCGTGCTCAAAATTTAGGCTACGTAGAATTAGACTGTCAACTGAACACAAATGTCCCTTTTTCCCCCAACTGCCAGTTCATTGCAACCAGGGTTAGGGTAAAAAAAACAAGAACAAATTGCCCACCGTGCTCATGACCAGGACATTAAACATTCAACAAGTCTGACTGCTGGCCTCCCAGTGTCTGTCTCCAAGTCCATGAGCATGTGCAGTGACGTGTGAACACAAGCGGAACCTGGGTTGGACCAAACAAAGGTACAACTATGGGAGCAGGTGAACGCTCGTTTGGAATATAATGGATTTCAATTGATGGACAACTGCCCAATTTCTGAACACGTTTAGACCGCGAAAGGAGGTGAATTGAACAAAAATCAGGGTTGATTTTTGTGGGAGAGTGTGCGTGGATGATGGCTGGTTTAAGCAGCCTCACCTGGCTGAGTCTGATTGGACTCTGGGGCTGGGGTGAGGCTGCACACCTGTTGCACATTGAGCAATCAGTGTGCAACAGGTTAAACCAGCCATCACCACACACACACACTTGGGAGGTCTCCTAGATGGCACCGATACCAGGCCATGTATCATGTGTTTACTGCAAATTTGACAATAAACCGAATTGAACACCACTACCCTGCGTGCTTTGGTTTGGAGGAGCCCAGAAAAGTCACCTGGGTGGAGTGTAGTGACAGACATTGTTAACTATTTACATTTCGACATAGACAACGTCATCAATTATCCTGGGGTCTTACAAACCGGCCAAATCCCCTAAAGGGTAGAGTGAAGCTACTCGGGAAGGCTGACCGACTGAATGAGAGACAGTTGATTGGTTGTTGTTGTTGTTGTTTTTTAAGCTTGAAGTTCAAAGATTCCTTCATTATTACTGTCAATAGTCGAGTTTGTGGAAATTCTCTGTAAACATTCTGCCCCGGGCTATAGCAACAAAATCAATGCTTTTGGTCATCAAAACATCTGGATATACTCTATACTCTAACGCTCAACATTGAGTCACACCAAGAGCTTACACAGCAGAGTGACGCATGGAAACCTTATGCGTAACATCTCCAACATAACATAAGATCTTATGTCGGTAACAGCTGGTTGGTGCTGGTGGATATTTTGATGTATGTGCAGAGTTTTTCAATGAACTATTCATACAAGGTCACTGGCACTCCCAGCTTGTGAATCTGTTCCCATGTGAGTAAATACAGACAATGCAGGTCTTTCTTTCCGTTCCGTGCTTCGTCGGTAAATTGGAAAAAATAATGTTTTATCAAAGAATGGGTGCTACTAAGGTTACGTAGAGGGGATGTCATCATCACATGAACAATTAGATGAAATCAACAAGAGAGAATCAAGCAATCATAACATAATTAATAATCAGGCCCCTCACACAGTTCTACACACACACACACACACACACACACACACACACACACACACACACACACACACAAACTATAATTGACGATGAGACACTTTGCCCTATACCCATATACCCATACCCATGGAACCATCATCAATATTTACAACTCTTCAACGGTGAGAGTGCGGAAAACAAGTGACAGTTATGTTCAGAAAACCAAATAATGCAGGCGGGGCCCCGTTCATCTGCACGGGGGCCCCCGCCAGTCTGCCTGCCGCCACGTCTGCGTCAACCCCCTCCGTCAAAGTAATCCCAAATAACGGCCCATGATCCGCCGACGAGTATTTATACGCGTCGCCATGGCAACGCAGAAATGAGTCATTGTCAGTGTTGAAAGGGAAACAGAGGTCTGTGTCGAATTGTGTGATCAGAGACACGCAGGGAGCCGCCCGGATACCAGCTCAACCTATATATGTGTTTATTTACATCGATCCATACATACACACCCATTTATATATTATGCTTTCATCATTTGCAAGAATTTGTAAGAACCAATCTTTTTGCCACTAATACCCACAATGCAACTCCACCCCAGTCAGTCTTCCACCACGTCTCCGAGTGAAATCTGCTTTGCAAGCTAAAGCGACTACGCCTTGAAACAGACTTGCCTTCTAGATTACGGGTCTGAGATCTTTGCTTCTTGTTTCTTTTTGGCGCGTGTACCAAGGAAAACACATACGATGTCTTGAATAAAGATAGTCTTAAAACCAAACTTCTTGTAAACGCATGATTATGGTGTCAGAGGGCCGACATAGCCCGAGGTCAGTTATTTTGTCTCACACCTACTACAGGCCTGAATACAGGCATGGGGCAGGCTCGTTCTGGTCTCGGCTGAACAGATGATGCTCCCCTGGCAGGAAAGATCACATTACAGGCACATTGTGGTTCACAGCGTTTAAAGCTAGGGTAGGCACTTTTGTTTTAGAAGCATTGTTTTGTCATATTTGTTGAAATTGCTTTTACATCCCGACGGTAATAAATAGATCAACTGCTCGAATAAAAGAATGTATCTGGTATCTGTGGCTGTGGCAGGCCTGCAGTAAGCCCGTACAAGAATTCAATTCGACCCGAATGAAATTATTGGATGGCTTGCCTGTCTGTCTACCTACCTTCCTTCCCTGCAACCTGCCCTCGAGGGAGGCCTGACGTTTGGATACTTTGAAGATCTAGCCTTCAGTTGCTGGTTTCTCCAAATCGCCTACCTTATCCTTAAAGCCAGGTGTAATGTTATGGAATCTCAAGTGGCGAAAGGAGAATTGAAACTTAAACATGGTTATGAATGATGCCCAGGTAGATGTGTATTATAACACTATCTATTATAAATGATAGTAGGTTGAATGGAGGAAAGTAGGTAGAAATGGGTTCTATGAATGCATATTGCTTGTAAATGGGTTATAGTGTCCAACTAGTTGCATGATTCAACGTCCTAAACGTCCTGTGGTCTGAGCTAGAGCAGGGGCTGCACAGAATGAGACAGAAGATAAGTACATGGGGGTATACTCACACACACACACACACACACACACACACACACACACACACACACACACACACACACACACACACACACACACACACACACACACACACACACACACACACACAGAGACAGACAGACAGACACATCAAGGAGGTAAGCACATCAAGAAGGGTGTGACCAAACTCATCCAATTTTCCTGACACTTTTCTTTCCCTCCCTCCGTCTCTCCCTCCATAGCAGTCTACCCTGGCACAGAGAGACAGAGCGAATGATGAATTAATAAAAGATAGAAAGTGGAGCACAACTCCCTGTGGTCTGCCCTTTTCTGGGACGAGAGAGAGAGCGAAAGAAAGAAAGAGAGAGAGAAAAAGAAAATGAGAGAAAGAGAAAAAAAATTAAGAAAAAGAGAGACAAGGCTCTAATAGAGAGGGTCATACGCATCACTCAAATTCAGATGCACACACAAACATACACAGGTGCAGAAAAGGAAAAGCTGTGTAGTTAGTTTTAATTGTCTTTTCCTATTGGCTAATGAGAGAGAGAGAGAGAGAGAGAGAGAGAGAGAGAGAGAGGGAGAGAGAGGGAGAGAGAGAGGGAGAGAGAGAGAGAGAGAGAGAGAGAGAGGGAGAGAGAGAGAGAGAGAGAGAGAGAGAGAGAGAGAGAGAGAGAGAGAGAGAGAGAGAGAGAGAGAGAGAGAGAGAGAGAGAGAGAGAGAGAGAGAGAAGCCTGTGTGGTGTGTATGGAGAGGAGCGCCTCAAGCCCTGGAATTCATCCCTATTTCTCTCCCTCTGCCTTCCTCCTATCCCATTCTGTCTTCTGTCTCCTCCCTTCTATATAATACTGTACCTTTTCTTCGTCCTGTCTCTCAGTCTTTCCTCACCTCCTCACCTCCTCCTCACCCGTCACTTCTCCTCTCCTCTTCTCTTTCTCCCCCCCACTTTCTGGAGAGAGATGATGAAGGGCTGATACGTGTGTCCCCTAGGCCACAGAGATAGAACCAGAATACCTTGTTGCTTATAACTGTCTGTGCGTGCATAGCGGTGCATGGCTACATTTAGCTAATAGCATAGGGCATGCTGGCCAACTCCCCAACTCGTGTGTGGTGACTTTTAGTGGCCTCAAATCAGAGGCATAAGAACACAGCATTGGCCGCCATCCAGGCAACTGTAATGAGATCAGCTAGCATCTTAGCTGGTTTGCCGTTGCCCCAGGCAAACTGTGTGCCACCAAGCAGTCTCCGCGCACCGCCAGTCCTGTTAAATGTGTTTGTCCCTCTTGAACCATTACTACATAGTCACATTTTCGTTCACCAAGTCTGTGTGCAAATCTCAATGAAGTGGTTGGTTTTAGTAGCTGTCATCCTCCTTTAGGAAGCGTCTTTTACTGCCATTTGTGTTGAACAAACTTCTGGAATTACACACAGGGGGAATTCTAGCCTTGCATGGCACATCATCTCAACCACAGCCCTTATCTGTGCCAATGTTTGCAAACCGTAGACATTGATGCCAGCCTTTTATCATCCCCATAAACACATGCAAATAATATTGAGCTTTCAGGATAAAACAATCATACGTACAAGGTGAAGCGAAGCAGTGGAGTTCTCTTACACCAGAGGGCGCCAAAAAAAAAATCCCAAATTGGCCTTTCAAGGCAGGGTTGAAGCAGAATAAATAAAGCCCAGAGATAAAACTAGAGAGACACAACTAAAAATAGTTCATAGCTTAGTAACACTTGCAATGGAAAATATTACACATAGAAATATAAAGGTGGGTGGTGTACAGGAAGACAAAAGCAAACAAAAAGTTGAAAGCATTTAAGTGGCTGCATGCAAGAGGTAAAAAAAAGCATGAAAGCATTGAAAGTAACTAAGACAAAACAGAAAGATAGAAAGAAATACATGTAGAAAGAGAGCCTTTGCAAAGAAGCCCAGGGGTATCCTGTTGTCCCAGAATGCTTTGCTCTAACCTACTTTGGTATTTCTGCTTCTCGTCTTTCCTTTGTCTCTGCAGAGCATTGAGCGGGCTCGCTATCCTTGTGCTCCATCTAAAATACTTTGTGTTTTGTGTGTGTGTGTGTGTGTTTGTGTGTGTGTGTGTACATTACTAATGCTTGTAAATACCAATACATTTGAAAAAGAAACTCAAGATGGAACAAAAGTATTTTGAATGCATGACCTTGCTGTTAAATGACTCACATAATGGTTGAACACAGACATGCACAACGTATACACACACACACGCACACACACACACACACACACACACACACACACACACACACACACACTGGGGTGCTCTTTGCCTTAACACACACAAAAAGCTTAGAGCACACGATGGCTGCCACCATACAAGATAATTATTAATTCAATTAACTCAATTATTAATTCAATTAAGTATTTGGATAATGCGGCTTTGACTTCGACATCTTTTTTTCTCCCCTTTTGTCAGATATATATTGTACACCTTCACATAACTGCCGATGAATTAAGAACATATGGTGTTATGTGTATACGTTTATTTGTGTGTGAGTGAATGAATTAATGAATGTCAGTGTGTGTGTGTGTGTGTGTGTGTGTGTGTGTGTGTGTGTGTGTGAGAGTGCATTCAGAGCCCTGCTTGCTGAGTGGGCTGCCTGACAACCAGCCCGGCAACACTTGTTACCATGGAAACTAATGAGCTGAGTGTGGAGGAGAATGAGTGTGAGACAGAGGGAGGAAAGAGAGGAACTTTGGTCAATTTCTTTAGTCACCAATCCCCTGTGTGTGTGTGAGTGTGTGTGTGTGTGTGTGTGTGTGTGTGTGTGTGTGTGTGTGTGTGTGTGTGTGTGTGTGTGTGAACATATGCATGTATGGATCGTCGTTGCACAATGACTGGCAATGACTAAATGTCATGGTTTCTGAGAAACCATGGTCATACAGATGTGACAATGAGGGAATGCATTCATTGTCCATTTTATTGAATTAGAACACGTAAGGAAACCATAGATAGAATGGTACGCTCAACTCCTTTGAAAAGCTCCGTGTCTCTTACATCATGTATTTTTTTCCTTACGCCTTCAAACTTGCTCCCTCTCTTTTTCTCTCTCTCTCACACACACACACGCACGCACGCACGCACGCGCGCACACACACACACACACACACGCACACACGCACGCTCACACGCACGCACGCACGCACGCACACACACAGCTTCCAGCACTGGAACCAGGGCTCCACCTGGTGCATGAAGTGAAACACAGAAACACAGGCACAAGCGTTCACAGACAGGACCACATTACAGAGTCCTGTCAGTGGCACTGTCCTGTCCTGTCAGTGGCACTGTCCTGTCAGTGGCACTGTCCTGTCCTGTCAGTGGCACTGTCCTGTCCTGTCAGTGGCACTGTCCTGTCAGTGGCACTGTCCTGTCCTGTCAGTGGCACTGTCCTGTCCTGCCAGTGGCACTGTCCTGTCAGTGTGTGCCATGGCTTGAACACTGATCAGCACGCATCTGTCCTTCGTAAACCCTTCATCGTCAGATTTATTGGAACCATAGAACTACTCTATGGTAGAAACTCTCGACCTGCCAAGCTGAGAAGCAGAGAAATTCAAATGGAAGTACTTAAATGGTGGCGTACGGTGGTTTCGTATGATATTGTTAAGCTGCCGAACTGCTTGCTTTTACAGTAAGGGCTGTCTTGACCTATTTGAATCCTTCTAGAAGGAATGTTGACTTCATTCTGTCCCAATACCCTGCAGGCAATTTGGCTGGTATCTTAGTGTGGTTGTGTGTGCATGTGCGTATGTGTGGTGTGTGTATGTGTGTGTGTTTGTCAGTTAAAGAGCAGACTCCTGTGGACCCAAAAATGCTATTTCAATTAAAAGGCTCAGTTTTCCCTTCTCTTGTGTTCTTTCCCAAAGTGAAAAAGGTTTTGAGCTATCCATCTGTCTCTCTCACCTCCTCTCGTGTTTCTGAATGGATGCACCATTAGTAATCAGCTCCATTATCAAACACCAAAAGTTGACACTTACTCTGGGCTAAGAGTTAGAAAGCATGAGGAGAGAGAGATGGAGAAGTTAGGATTGCTAGGATACTCCCAACACACACACACACACACACACACACACACAATGGTGATGTCTTGCCAGGTGGGCTCCCACACTTCCCCCCCCCCCCCCCCCCCCCCCCCCCCCATAGCTCTCCCACCACCACCATCTCTTCCCCAGTCTAATGCTTATTTACATTTAGACGTGCAACAATCGAAAACACTGTTAACGGCAATGCATGCGTACGCTCTGGCTAAATAAATATATTACACCATGTCCATTGCATGACATTACATTTATTTTAGACCCCAAATACAATTTTATTAGGGGGCCAAGCACAAAGTGCGAGGCAACCTATTGTAATTGTTAGTTTTATTATTAGTCCGCCAAAGACACCTACAGAGCCAAAAGTGCTGTGTCGCTATTTATGCAACTTTCCACAGTTGTAGAGGGTGACTAAAGATGGCCACATCATTTTTTCACACTGATTGGCCCAATGGTGGCGCTATAGCAATCGTCTAAATATGCAAACGTCAAACATTATATTTCCTGACCCCTTTGACTTACAGTCATGAGACTTTGCCCACATGTGCATCTCCTCTTGGTGAACAAATCTGCCTCAAGAACCTATGACTTCCGTCTGATAGATTTCCCGCCATTTTGAATTTTGTGAAAAACACTAAATACCATAAGGATCCTAGGTTTTAGGACTTATATCAAATTCCTGTGGCATATAGCATCTATGGACCAGTATCTTCCATCTAACGAGCTGGGGGCCTTTCGGCCTGTGACTAAAATGACTACAGTTCCTCAACGGATTGTTTGATTTGAGCGGGACCAAGTTTGGGACTGTTGGGGTCGAAAGCTCTAACTGTTCAATTAAGATGAAGTCGATTGACAAAACAACATGGCCGCTAGAGGCCCAAAATGGTCCAATCAAATTGAAGGAGCCAAAAGACGGGGTTGACTTAAGCCAATCATAATCAACTTTAGTTAAAGGCACATGGTTCAAGATGAACATTCCACTCTCCACTGCGAGCAATTGAGTGTGTGTGTGTATGTTTGTGTGTGTGAGTGTGTATGTGTGTGTGTGTGTGTGTGTGTGTGTGTGTGTGTGTGTGTGTGTGTGTGTGTGTGTGTGTGTGTGTGTACAAGCTATGAATATGCAGATGTGCTCTTCTAAACATGACTATTCAGCTTCAATGTCCACCCACACACACACACAGTAATACATGTGTAGTCAGACTGGACAAACGCATCCACACAATGTGAATGCCTGTGGAAATCAGACGACTGAACAAACGCACACAGAAACACAATGTGAATGCCTGTGGAAATCGGACGACTGAACAAACGCACACAGAAACACAAAGAAGATTAAAACAGCTGAGAAATGATATTCCTGTTTAGGGACACAGATCGATTATTGTAGGCAGGAGGCGCAGGCTGGCGGGAGAGAGGGAGGGAGGGAGGGAGAGAGAGAGAGACAGAGAGAGAGAGAGGGAGAGAGAGAGAGAAAGCGGGAGGGAGAGATATAGAGAGTAAGTGAGTGTGTGGGCTGACTTTCCACTCTGGTGCTATGGTAACCCACAGAGGTGCAGAAAACTATGATGTGGAGAGAGATGCTAGTAGCAGCCTATTATTTAGGCATCAAAATGGCATTTTAGAATTCCATCACCATTACAAGATGCAGCATTGCAGCTTTGCATTATCTCCTAGAACTACGGAGGCTTGTAAAGGAGTGGGGTTCTTCAACTCAACCTCTTGATAAGTGGGTACTTGTTTCAAGTTGTTTCCAGTTGTTGATTAAGTTATTTGTGTTGGTTTTCCTGCAATATAGCATTACAATTCTTTAATATTGTTTGTCTTAAATTAGATAAAGCAAACAAATGAATCGAATACCAAGTCTCGTGTGAGGTCTAAATAAATGAGAAATCAATACACAGAGGAAATCAACTCAATTAATTAAATTAATCCATGTAAGATAATTATTTAAAACATGTAACTGTCTCACCACAAGAAACATCCGTAATTACCTCAGGATTAAAATAATGTTACAAAAAACCAGACATAATCATCATTGTATACCTATCTTATTATTCATTATAATAATATAATTATTGTAATAATTGAAAGTCAATATTGAATACATTTATTATTAAGGGGTTTATCAATGTTATAAGGAACGATCCAGTTTATCACAAGTCATCTCAACCAACATCTAGTTTTCAACTTCATGTAGATGGGAAATATGATGTCCACTTCACAGCCACATCTGTAAACCCACTCGTTTTTTTGGATTATATTAATTAAATATGCTGATTAATATCCCAAACTTGACAACAGTCTAAACCACCTATTGTCAACACAGCTTGGACCCTCTGTTCTCACACAATGAGTTCTGACACCTCAGGACTGGTTCTAACGTTTGGACAGGAACGACTCTGCCAGGAAGGGTTTGGACAGGAAGGACTCTGCCAGGAAGGGTTTGGACAGGAAGGGCTCTGACAGGAAGCGTTTGAACAGGAAGGGCTTTGACAGGAAGCGTTTGGACAGGAAGGACTCTGACAGGAAGGGTTTGGACAGGAAGGACTCTGCCAGGAAGAGTTTGGACACAGACACTACACGATGACCTCTAACAGTAAAGGTTTGGACAGGAAGGGCTTTAGCAGGAAGAGTTTGGACAGGGAGGGCTCTGACAGGAAGTGCTTGGACAGGAAGAGATCAGACACGAAAGTACAGGAAGGTTTCAGACAGGAAAAGCTCTATCTGGAAGCATTCGGTCACTTCAGCAGCCTTAGTGCAATATGTGGTTGGACAGCATCAAGACAGAAGCAGTTAGGCAAGCCTTGGTGTACAGGATGCATTTTGACGGGAAGCATTTTGACTGAGAGTTCGGACATACGCAGTTGATGTCGGACAGCCCTCCGGCTCTGAGGGCTGGGCCGACTCTTTGTTCTGTCAAATCCTGTGACAGCCACACACTATTCCCAAAGCAACGCTTCTGTCTTCGCCCCCCCTGATAAATGGCCATCTCACTCCGGATCATGTGGGCTTTCCAAGCCTCCGAAATACACTCCCCGCTCTACATTTGGATGTTATTTTTAGACGGTCACTTTTTATGACAGCAAAATTAACGCGCCGTCTGTCACGATGTGAACTCTAGTTCCATAAAGCTTTTGTTTTCCTCAGCATTTCCGTCCTCGTTTGAAACTGCATCTCTCGTTCCTCTTTTTCTCCCCTCAGTTCTATCGGTTTCACAGAACAACTGTGGATGACGTAACCATACAGAAACAACACACACACATACACACACACACACACACACACACACAACACACACACACACACACACACACACACACACACACACACACATACTGACAGTCATTGACAGTTGGACAGCAAATCAAGAATCACATCCGGGAAACAAACCAAGGATGAACGATATTCAGAAGATGCAATTATTTTGGCATACAGGAGAAAACACACACACACACACACACACACACACACACACACACAAACAAACACACACACACACACACATACACAAAGGTTCCATAATTCCATAATTTCCATGTCTGTCTGTCTGTCTGTCTGTCCGTCTGTGGCTGTTGCACTGGGCATGCCTCTGAATATAGGCTGTGCCCCAGTTCCTTCAGGACTCTACATTCATTTGATCTGCTTTATTCAGGCATTTTTCAGTGTCATCCAGGGATCTGCCAACTCTGCAAAGACACAGTCCCTGATTTCATCTTTCCACTGATCAATCTTCAAAGTTAAGAGGATGAAAACAAATGTCCAAGACCTTTGACTGAGGTGCAAAAACAGTCAGAGGTGACTGGGAATGGAAAGAAATCATGAATTCACTTTCAGATTTTAGTAAGCGATGATGAACAACATCCAGAAGGTCCAATTGTTTTGGCGTACAGAAGGAAAGTTACCCTAACACCCACATGAGAAGAAGGATCAGATGCTCACCTGCCTGACTGGTATTCTAACTGGGGGCTCAGGATCCTCAAGTGGGGGGCCACGGCCCATAGGAGGGGTCCACAGATTCATTGGAGTCCACTTATTTGCGTTTTGAAGGTTATCAAATGTTCAATACTGTGCTTTTATTTTCAAAGTGTAGTACCCAAGCTGGTGGCTAAGCCAGGTCAGGCATACAACAGCAATGTCCCACAGGTGAAGCATTTACCTAGTTGTTGCTAGCCAGGCTAAATCAAATAAACTGCATTGTCACAGCACGCTATGGTTAGCTATGAAAAGTAGGTTATTCATATGACATGTGGTTTAACTTGCATCTATTGTGCATAAATAAGGTCGTAAACAATGTTTTGGAAAATAAAAGCAGTTGATTGATGATGAAAATCATCAATCAACACCTTCATACAGAGAAGTGATAGAGTACATCCAGAGAGCAAGGGGCAAACCTTAAATTATGTTTGGCTTGAGACTTGATGACTAAAGAGGAAAACTGTGGAAGCAGAGGCTAACATAGTAATACTGGTCAGGTTGATAGTGTGTGTGTGCGTGTGTGTGTGTGTGCGTGTGTGTGTGTGTGTGTGTGTGTGTGTGTGTGAAAATCCAATTGTGTATAGTTAGGGTTTTGTATTTGTGCTCTACATAAAACAAAAGAAGAATAAAATACTTAAAAGGATATGTATTGGAGCATACCGTTGGTTATAATTGTCCATGTTGTGGTCGGGTTTGATTATTAATTGCAGAGAATAGCCAGATAATACGGATTTGGTATGTGTCTCTACTCATTTGCTTGGATGCTCTTCTGCTTCGCATAGCACCGTTTAGCTGAGAATTAGCTTTGAAATGTCTCATAAAGCAGATATTGATTCCCACGTTTAATATATGCAGGGACAGCAGTAAGGTGAGATGTTTCCTCCTACGCAGATAGAACAAAATCTCCAGGCTGAAAAATCAACACTCTCGTTGCGAGATGCATGCTACCCCTTGGACAACAGTTAGACTGATTTACTTGGGAATAACGTAGCCATCTAGTAGCAGGTGTGATGAAGATGAACGGAATCTCTACCAGTGCCATCTCCTACAAACACCATGCACATTTATTTATGGACTAAAACATATTTCGATAGAGAAACTTTCAGTTTTACCAAGTTAAAATTGAAGCGTTTGTAAGGCCCAAATGAAGATAACTGTGGGACAACAGCAACATTTTATCAATTTGTACATGCTGATTGGCTGTCTGGTTGTTGACAAAACCCTTTCCTTATTTCCAACCTACTGAGGGGTTCATTCAGCCATTGCATGAATAACTAAATCCATGGTGTAACATTGCCATTAGCAATGGCAATAACATAGCCAGGGCTTGTCAGTAGTAGGCTACTAATCTGTGCACATATTGAATTAGTGTACAGAGAATAAATTGGGGACTAAACTGTGCACAAAAGGGGTACAACAAGATAGACTTTTCTGATGCTCATTCCCCTGAATGTAAGAAATGGTTATCGAAGAATTTGATTATGATGGTTAAAGTTAAAATGGTTCAGGTCAAGTTACATTTATGTTTTTTTGTTTAAAAGGTAACATGCAGGCTTTCCCCTCACATGAGCATATAAGTAGGTCAGTCTGAAGACATCATACCTCAGACTCCCCCATATTTTAAAGTAAGCAAGTATAATACTCATAGTTTTACCTGCCTGTGCCCACTTAAGGGCTAAGAAGACCAACTTCTTTTGACATGCGACACAAAAATTATAATACTTTTACATTTTATTCCGGAAGGACATATGGACAAATAAACAGATTACGTTTGTTTAAGTCGGGTTCCTCATAATTGACCATCAATGTCATGTAACTTAAGCCACAGAGAAACTCCTCCGTATACAGATAAAGTTGACATAACAGCCCTGCATCAGTGAGACAGCATGATGCTGTAGCCCTCATGCTGGAGAACAGAGGCTACATTATATAATTAATATACTGCCCCCACCTATGCAGAAAAGCGTGGAGTGGAACACCAGTCGCCCACAGCCAGCCTCATACCTATAGTTCTCTATTGACTGACTAGTGATGACAAGTAATTAGCTCACGAAAAACAATTTAATTGGTAGTTCTGCATGTTTCTATATGGTATAGCTGTCACTGGCCTGGAGTCAGAATTGTTGAGCCTTTAAAAAGTATAGCTACAATACACAGCAGTATCATACATAATATAGATTTGATTGGGTAATAACCAGTACCTATACCTTGACAACAGTTTCCTGTCTTGGTCGCTCTCTCTCCCTCATACTCTCCGATACTCTGTCACACACACACACACACACACACACACACACACACACACACACACACACACACACACACACACACACGCACACACACACACACAAACACACACACACACACACGCACAAACACACACAGTCACTAACCTGTGTTTGGCTTGGTATATGTATCCTCAGAATCAGTGTTGGCGAAGAACAAGTAACCACAGCCAAGAGAAAGTGGCGAGAGGCGTGCGCTGTCAAATTCCTTGTCCTGCGTTCTTCCTTCCCTTCAGCCAGCTCCTTCCATTCCATCAGACGTCAGGTAGGAGTGAAGATGAGGCGAAGGAGCTGCTGTTTTAAATCGTCTGCCCCATTGACTCACATGTGGGCATGTTTTGTTCTGCCCTCTTCTAGACGTCTCCGTCTCGGTGAACAACCTCCCCAGGACACCAGTGACACACTGCTGCGTGCTCCACCGCAGGAGTCCAGCCGTCAATCACTCAGGCAACCGTGGAAACCGACGAGCCCGCCCCCCTAGCCATCGCTGATTGGTCGGAAGGCGGGAGCACCGAAGTCAGAAGCGTTCACCGGCACACAGATGGGGGGCCAACAGCCCCTGTGTGACTATGTGTAAAGGCAAAATAAACACTTGTGGATCACATAATGCCATCACTCTCTGTCCCCCTCTCCTTTCCAGTGCTGCCTTTGGGTCTCTTTCTTCCCTGGTCCTACTCATTCTCTTTCACTTGCTCCATCCCCATCCATGGCTTCTTCCAAGCCTGCCGTTTTATTTTACTGTTGCTTAGCAACAGACGGTGTGAATATGTGAGTGTGCGTGTTGCAGAGAGACAGAGAAGAGATGCGCACAAAGAGAAAGAGAGTGGAATTCCTCCACTCGTGCTCCATGTCTCCATCCTCCTCCTCCTCCTCCTCCTCCTCCTCCTCCTCCTCCTCAGCCTCCTCCTCCTCCTCCTCAGCCTCCTCCTCCTCCTCAGTCTCCCTCCTCCTTGGCCACTGTCAGAGGTGTGATTGGTATGTGAACGTTTCGGCTTTCAGCAGCTGTGCATACTGTTGCTGCTCATTAGATGCTAGGATACATAACCTCGATACAGCACAGAGCTAAACTGTCCCATGAGGAGACAGATATACATATACATTATTATTCTGCTGAACATAGGCATATATACTCATAGTACTATACCCTCATATACAGTATAATAATATTAAGCTTGATTAGGTGAGAAATAACAGGAATTTATTTTGGGATGTGTTTTAGCCCTTTACTTCACTGCTTTTCCCAGTTTGCGGACGATTACTGCCCCCTATTGGTATCCGAAAGCGTCATGGGTAAATGGACCGTGAACAATTAAACAGTACAATCTGTAACATTAGACTAAACAACAATATTATGGGAGCCACAATTATGAAAGAAATTCAACTGCGAACCTCAGAAATAAACTGATCCAAGAGGACACAAAATATCAACATATATGTTTATTATTGTGCTGAAAGCATATCCTATATCCTCATATAGTTTAATCATATTGAGCTTGCATAGGTGAGAAATAAGACATATTTCACACACACACACAACAATCATTTAAAAAAGAATATAGACAGACAGACAGATAGATAGATAGATAGATAGATAGATAGATAGATAGATAGATAGATAGATAGATAGTATTGCCAACAAACCTCAACACTGGCAACTGTTAAGGTTACACGTGTGTCCCTAACACCGAGAGACAGGTATAAAGCCAGCAGTGGGCCTATTCTCAAGCCTGACTTAGTCCAGCAGGGTTTCCACTGGGACACCATAGGCTGGGGAAAGCACACTCCGTTTTGATGGCTCATTAATCGTGACATTAACGAGGTCCTGCATGTCCCCGCCGTACACCGTTAGCAAGCAGGCGTTTAGTGACATGGCATACAAAATATATAGGCTAATCAAGAAACAGGTAGACATTGATCAAATTAAAACACAAGTTAGTGACCTTAAAGGAAAGCATAAGGTACAAATATAAGATACTCACAGCTCTTTGCCGATTCTTCCACACCCCCACATGCAAAGTGTATGACTGCAACTATGATTGCTATTGGTTTATGACCAAGGGATGATCCTGACCCCCCATGGCATACTGTGTTATTTGTTAATCGTAGCCTACCATTTGCAACAAAACCTAAATGTTGACGCGAACAACATCAATGCATGTGATACATAATTAATATTAACATGTTTGCAAATACATAAATATAGCACAAAGTATTATGATGGTGTGTCCACGTCTTTTAATTTAATGAACACACAGGCAAGGATGACTGGTGGAATGTTCATGTAATTCTAAACAGCTTCCTGAATTTGCCACCACTGTGCATACAGTTAGAAAAAAGACATACACATGTGGCCTAACGCTGAACATTTTACACTCACCACATGCAAATGCATAAATGCAACTTCTAGTCAGAGAGAAATAGCAACACTTCAGTAGCAGTAATGAGGCAGGCAAACGCCTGTTGCTATGCAAGACTGGCGGGACGTGTTTTTGCCCTTGAATTCCTGACTTTGCCCTGTTTGTGTTTTATTAGAATCTAGAAGCTCTACAGGAGCATTGACGCCTCAACAATGTAAAACACATAACATAGTACAATCCGTCGATATAGACTGCACAAAATGTATTATGGCAGTAACAACTATGAACATTTTTTTGTGTAAAACCTCGGAAGGAAAGATATATGTGGATTTGTCATTCTTGATTTATTTAACGGCATTTGCATTATGTATGACATGCAACATAATATTAAAGCAACATAGTATTACAGTTTGTATACAATTGTACGAAATGATTACCAATGAATCAATATTATGCCTGATAATTGTGCATGCATCTTGCCCAGAAATCTGCATGTGATTCAAGTCGAGTCATATGTGTGCAGATTTATATGACACAAACAAACCCTTTTCAGAATGAATCTAGGCTTTGTGTTCAAGGTCCAATAAGAAATCCTGGTGAGGACAATCCCACCAGGTGAATCGTACCTTGCTGCAGAGTGACAGTCCTGCAAGAACGTTAAAATGGAGATAAAATGGCAATGTCTTCTCTCGAGTTCATTCTTGTCGTCAATCCCAGTCTGTGTTTTTCCCATTCACCAGGGACTGTTACGAGAGCCTCTGCCTCCACCTTGCTGCGCCGGCTGCCACTACACCATGTGCCTTTGTTTACCTCCCTGTCATCAATTAACCACGTGCACCCCGGTCTACACTCCTGCCTGCAATCAGCCAATCACCCACCACAGTATTTAAGCACTGGTTCCCCACAGAGCCAGGGCTAGTTCGTTGTTTAACCTCTCGTCGGTAACTTCGTCCCCGCCTTTTAGCCCCTGTTTATTCCTTGTTCCGGCTCCCGTTCCTGTTTCGGGTTCCACTCCTGTTCCCGTTCCTGTTCCCATTACGGGTTCCGTTCCCGTTCCTATTCCCGGTGTGATTCGCTCCCGTTCCTGTTGCCTGCCTGCCTGCCTTCCTTGTTGCCGAACCTCGCCTGCCTGACCACCCACCTGCCTACGTCTCTCGGCCTGCTTGCCATCCGACTGCCACCGAACCTCTGCCTGCTCGACTACCCGCCTGCCTTGCCCTTGCCTGTACCCTGTACTCGTGACTAAAATAAATCCCTTTTGAACCTGTTCCCTTCCTCGTCTTGGTGTCTTGCATTTGGGTCCTAGTCGTAACCTTAACAGGGACGCTTTCCTGATCGCTCGGGCTCCACAGCCGTTGCCGTGCCTCCAGTGAAAGGAAGAGCCTTTGTCAAGAGTCAGACTTGCAGCGTGCGTTTGGAGACGACACACCGGCGTGGCCCTCGGCAGCGCTTCCCCTGGACTCTCCTCTGCGAGCTGATGTACGCGGGCCGTCTTCCCCTCCACATCTGGCGCGCAGGTCGGGCAGAGGTTGAGCAGCTTCATGGTCTCGGATTCGTTCACTGTGTGCGTGCGGCCCTGGGGTTCCCCTCTACTGGAAACGTATCACGGGATCGACTTCATCGTTGAGTTCGGTGGAACCCTCCAGACACTCCTCCGAGTTCGATATATAGTTCCCCGTTGTCTGTGTTTAAAAGAAGACAAGATGGCACTTTATTAATCCCAGACGGGGCATTTGGGAAGAAGAAGAAGAACAAAAACAGTAAAATCACTGGAACTAATGTACCAGTATGGCAGAAGGCGACATATTCTCCCGTCTCTGCACAGACCAGTGGGGGGCCTGGGGCAGAAGCCGCTTGCAGGTTTTGTGGCTCGTACGTGGGAACCACCTTGATCCTGTCGCGGCCCTGTTACTGAACGGTCGTCAGCTTCCTTAGCTGGTGGTAGGAATGAGCAGATAACATTGGACACAGCCTGAAGATGGAAAAGGGAAAATAGCAACTGTAATGTAGTATCCACTTTTTGGGGGGGTTTGTTGCCTTGTTCCATCTGCATGCAGGTACCACTGGCCTCACCGATGAGACGATGGTATTGTTGGGTCTGGCAGTGGTTAGGAAATACTAATAAAATACTACAAATGCACATTTTGAATGTGGTCAATATGAACTAACTACTACTCATATTGGGAATGTGCAGATATGTTGAGTAGGTTTACACTGGGACGTTACTTTGAAGAGGGGAATCAAACCAGGGGATTCTTATTCACCAGGGGATTCTTATTCAGCATCTTCCATTTCCTAGTGAACATGTTTGCGACAGTGCATGATTAGTTTGGTTTTATCAGCTTCTTGGACAGCAATCTTTTTCAAAGATCTTCTGCAGACTCATCGTATGCGAAACATTGGTTATAGCCCTGTTTTTCCATCACCGGGTTCATGAACTCTGCGCAAATGTTTTCTTCAAAGTCTTCAGACAGTGTTTGCTACAAAATGCTTTTATTTATTTATTTATTTTTAACTGCGATTTAGGTGCGTCAGGTCGGTTTCTCATCAGGGCCATTTGCGGGAACTCGCCGACACCAATGCTATAATGCAGGCATTATAAAACGCATTTGAGTGAGTGAGTGGAATTAGGGTGTGAAAGCATTGGTATGCTCGCACACCGAGGAGGGCGCCACGAAGTCATCTCCTCCAGCTTGGGTGGCACAGACAGTGGTTAAAGCCGTTTTGCAGGCCCAGCTACTTAAAAGAAGAAGAAGAAGAAGAAGAAGAAGATTATGAGACGGTATTGGCCCTAGTTTCTTCCTATTTCCATTGAGCTTGTCAAGCTGGCATGTACACTCCTTACCCCCTTCTCTTACCGCCCAGCTGCAGTTGATTTCTATGAGTGACATTTTTTAAATCCATAAAATATCCCTAGTGTCTGTCTTCAAACATGGTTGGCTGGTATCTTTGCTGCCACCGCTGCTGTTGAAATGTTGGTGGTATCAATGTCTGCTGACAACAACAAATACCCAAGTTTGAAGTCAAGCATTTACAAAAAGTGCAAATACATATATTTTTTTAAACCAAAGAGCAGGATAAATCTTATACCTAGAGTGGACTCCCATTTGAGATTAGCCTAGATAAATGGAGAAGTTCGAAAATGGTCGAACCATTAGGACAATGCACCAAGACCAGGACATGAAAGAAAAAAAAGACAATGTTGCAACTAAGTAAATTTCAGAATCTCAAAAAGAAACTCGGAAATCCTGGTCGCCTGGTCAGACCATTGACATGGTAAACGTTTGCATTGCTCTCAAGGTCATCGAAAGAAAATGAATGAATAGACCACTGGACAAAAACATTGAAGGTGTGCACCTTCAAGCCTCCTCTCTCCCCTCCTGCAACCTCCTCTCTCACCTCCTCTATCCCCTCCACTCTCCCCGCTACTCTCCCTCCTGCAGCCCCCTATCTCCCCTCCTCTCTCCCCTCCATCAGCCTCCTCTCTCCCCTACTGCGACCTCATCTTTCCCCTCCTCTATCCATCCCTGCAGCCACCTCTATCCCTCCCTGCAGCCTCCTCTCTCCCCTACTGAGGTCTTCTCTTTCCCCTCCTCTCTCCCTCCCTGTAGCCTCATTCCTCCCCTCCTGCAGCCTCCTCCCTCCCCTCCTGCAGCCTCCTCCCTCCCCTCCTCTCTCCCTCCCTGCAGCCTCATGTCTCCCCTCCTACAGCCTCCTATTTCCCCTCCTCTCGCCCTCCCTGCAGCCTCCTTTCTCCCCTCCTGCAGCCTCCTCCCTCCCCTCCTCTCTACCTCCCTGCAGCCTAATTTCTCCCCTCCTGCAGCCTATTTTCTCCCCTCCTCTCTCCACACCTGCAGCCTCCTCTTGCCCAGCTACTCTCCATCCTGCAGCCTCCTATCTCCCCTCCTCTCTCCCCTCTATCAGCCTCTTCTCTCCCCACCTGCAGCCTCCTCTCCCCTTCTCTCTCCTTCCCTGCAGCCTCCTCTCTCCCATCCTCTCTCCCCTCCTGCAGCCTCCTCTCTCCCCTCCCCTCTCCCCTCCTGTAGCCTCCTCTCTCCCCTCCTCTCTCCCTCCTTGCAGCCTCCTCTCTCCCCTCTTGCAGCCTCCTCTCTCCCCTCCTCTCTCCCCTCCTCTCTCCCCTCCTGCAGCCTCCTTTCCCCCCTCCTCTCTCCCCTCCTGCAGCCTCCTCTCTCCCCGCTACTCTGCCTCCTGCAGTCTCCTCTCTCCCCACCTATCTCCCCTACTCTTTCCCCTCTATCCCTCCATGCAGCCTCCTCTATTCCCTCCTCTCTCCCCTCCTGCAGCATCCTCTCTCCACTCCTGCAGCCTTCTCTCTCCCCTCCTCTTCCCCCTCCTCTCTCCCCTCCTGCAGCCTCCTCTCTCCCCTCCCCTCTCACCTCATACAGCCTCCTCTCTCCCCCCCTCTATCCCTCCCTGCAGCCTCCTCTCTCCCCTCCTGCACTCTCCTCTTTCCACTCCTGTAGCCTCATCTCTCCCCTCCTCTATCCCTCCCTGCAGCCTCATCTCTCGCTCCCTGCAGTCTCCTCTCTTCCTCCCTGCAGCCTCCTCTCTCCCCTCCTGTGGCCTCCTCTCTCTCCCCTTATGCAGCCTCCTCTCTCCCCTCCTCTCTCCACTCCTGCAGCCTTCTCTCTCCCCTCCTTTTCCCCCTCCTCTCTCCCCTCCTGCAGCCTCTTCTCTCCCCACCCTTCTCCCCTCCTGCAGCCTCATCTCTCCCCTCCTCTATCCCTCCCTGCAGCCTCATCTCTTGCTCCTTGCAGTCTACTCTCTTCCTCCCTGCATCCACATCTCTCCCGTCCTGTGGAATCCTCTCTTTCCCCTCATGCAGCCTCCTCTCTCCCCTCCTCTCTCCACTCCTGGAGCCTTCTCTCTCCCCTCCTCTTCCCCCTCCTCTCTCACCTCCTGCAGCCTCCTCTCTCATCTCCTCTCTCCATCCATGCAGCCTCCTCTCTCCCCTCCTGCAGCCTCCTCTCTCCCCTCCTGCAGCCTCCTCTCTCCCCTCCCCTCTCACCTCCTACAGCCTCCTCTCTCCCCTCCTCTATCCCTCTCTGCAGCCTCCTCTGTCCCCTCCTGCAGCCTCCTCTCTCTGCTCCTTCAGCCTCCTCTCTCCACTCCTGCAGCCTCCTCTCTCCACTCCTGCAGCCTCCTCTCTCCGCTCCCGCAGCCTCCTCTCTCCGCTCCTGCAGCCTCCTTTCTCCCCTCCTGCTGCCTCCTCTCTCCCCTCCTGCAGGCCACTCTATCCCTTCATGCCGCCTCCTCTCTCCCTTCCTGCAGCCTCCTCTCTCCCTCCTGAAGCCTCCTCTCTCCCTCCTGCTGCCTCTTCTCTCCCCTTCTGCAGCCTCCTCTGTAACCTCCTCTCCCCTCCTGCAGTCTCATCTCTCCCCTCCTGCAGCCTCCTCTCTACCCTCTACTCTCCCCTCCTGCAGCCTTCTCTCTCCACTCCTCGCTCCCCTCCTCTCTCCCTCCTTGCAGCCTCCTCTCTCCCCTCTTGCAGCCTCCTCTCTCCCCTCCTCTCTCCCCACCTGCAGCCTCCTTTCTCCCCTCCTCTCTCCCCTCCTGCAGCCTCCTCTCTCCACGCTTCTCTGCCTCCTGCAGTCTCCTCTCTCCCCACCTATTTCCCCTACTCTTTCCCCTCTATCCCTCCATGCAGCCTCCTCTATCCCCTCCTCTCTCCCGTCCTGCAGCCTTCTCTCTCCCCTCCTCTTCCCCCTCCTCTCTCCACTCCTGCAGCCTCCTCTCTCCCCTCCTCTTTTCCCTCATGCAGCCTCCTCTCTCCCCTCCCCTCTCACCTCATACAGCCTCCTCTCTCCCCTCCTCTATCCCTCCCTGCAGCCTCCTCTCTCCCCTCCTGCAGCCTCCTCTTTCCCCTCCTGCAGCCTCATCTTTCCCCTCCTCCATCCCTCCCTGCAGCCTCATCTCTCGCTCCCTGCAGTCTACTCTCTTCCTCCCTGCAGCCTCATCTCTCACCTCCTGTGGAATCCTCTCTTTCCCCTCATGCTGCCTCCTCTTCCCCCTCCTCTCTCACCTCCTGCAGCCTCCTTTCTCCCCTCCTCTCTCCCTCCCTGCAGCCTCCTTTCTCCCCTCCTGAAGACTTGTCTCTCTCCCTCCTTGCAGCCATCTCTCACCCCTCCTGCAGCCTCCTCTCTCCCCTCCTGCAGGTCACTCTCTCCCCTCCTGAAGCCTCCTCTCTCCACTCCTCTCTCCCTCCCTGCAGCCTCCTCTCTCCACTCCTCTCTCCCTCCCTGCAGCCTCCTCTCTCCCCTCCTGCAACCTTCTCTCTCCCTTTCTGCTTCCTCCTCTCTCCCTTCCTCTCTCCCGTCCTGCATCCTCCTCTCTCCCCTCCTGCATCCTCCTCTCACCCATCCTGCAGCCTCTTCTCTCCCCTCCTTTCTCAACTCCTACAGCCTCCTCAGCCCCCTCCTGCAGCCTCCTATCTCCCCTCCTCTCTCCCCTCTATTAGCCTCCTCTCTCCCCTCCTGCAGCCTCCTCTTTCCCCTCCTCTATCCCTCCCTGCAGCCACCTCTATCCCTCCCTGCAGCCTCCTCTCTCCCCTCCTGCAGTCGTCTCTTTCCCCTCCTCTCTCCCTCCCTGTAGCCTCCTCTTCCCTCTCCTGCAGCCTCCTCTCTCACCTCCTCTATCCCCTCCTGCTGCCTCCTCTCTCTCCCCTCCTAAAAGCCTCCTATTTCCCCTCCTCTCTCCCTCCCTGCAGCCTCCTTTCCCCCCTCCTGCAGCCTCCTCCCTCCCCTCCTCTCTCCCTCCCTGCAGCCTCATTTCTCCCGTCCTCTCTCCACTCCTGCAGCCTCCTCTCGCCCCGCTACTCTCCCTCCTGCAGCCTCTCATCTCCCCTCCTCTCTCCCCTCCTGCAGCCTCCTTTCTTCCCTCCTCTCTCCACTCCTGCAGCCTCCTCTCGCCCCGCTACTCTCCCTCCTGCAGCCTCCTATCTCCCCTCCTCTCTCCCCTCCTGCAGGCCACTCTATCCCTTCATGCTGCCTCCTCTCTCCCTTACTGCAGCCTCCTCTCTCCCCTCCCCTCCCCCTTCCTGCAGTCTCCTCTCTCCCCTTCTGCAGCCTCCTCTTTACCCTCCTCCCTCCCATCCTGCAGCCTCCTCTCTCTGCTCCTGCAGCCTCCTCTCTCCCCTCCTCTTTCCCTCCATGCAGCCTCGTCTCTCCCCTCCTCTCTCCCTCCATGCAGCCTCGTCTCTTGCCTCCTCTCTCCCTTCCTGCAGCCTCGTCTCTCCCCTCCACTCTCCCTTCCTGCAGCCTCCTCTCTCCCCTCCTCTCTCCCTTCCTGCAGCCTTCTCTCTCCCCTTTTCTTTCCCCTCCTCTCTCCCCTCCTGCATCCTCCTCTTTCCCTCTTCCCTCCCCTTATGCAGCCTACTCTCTCTGCTCCTGCAGCCTTCTCTCTCCCTTCCTGCAGCCTCCTCTCTCCTCTTTTCTCTCCCCTCCTCTCTCCCTCCCTGCAGCCTCCTCTCTCCCTTCCTGCAGCCTCCTCTCTCCTCTTTTCTCTCCCCTCCTCTCTCCCCTACTGCAGCCTCCTCTCTCACCCTCTCTATGCCCTACATCAGCCTCCTCTCTCCCCTCCCACAGCTTCCTCTTTCCCCTCCTCTATCCCTCCCTTTAGCCACATCTATCCCTCCCTGCAGCCTCCTCTCTCCCCTCCTGCAGTCTTCTCTTTCCAGTCCTCTCTCCGTCCCTGTAGCCTCCCCCCCTCCTGCAGCCTCCTCTCTCCCCTCCTCTATCCCCTCCTGCTGCCTCCTCTCTCCCCTTCTCTCTCTAGTAGTAAAGCCTCCTATTTCCCCTCCTCTCTCCCTCCCTGCAGCCTCCTTTATCCCCTCCTTCAGCCTCCTCCCTCCCCTCCTCTCTCCGTCCCTTGCAGCCTCCTCTCTCCCCTCCTGCAGCCTTCTCTCTCCCTCCCTGCTTCCTCCTCTCTCCCGTCCTTTAGCCTCTTCTCTCCCCTCCTGCAGCCTCCTCTCTCTGCTCCTGCAGCCTCCTCTTTCCGCTCCTGCAGCCTCCTTTCTCCCCTCCTGCTGCCTCCTATTTCTCTTTCTAAATGCAACTCTATCCCTTTATGAAGCCTACTGTCTCCCTTCCTGCAGCCTCCTCTCTCCCTCCTGAAGCCTCCTCTCTCCCTCCTGAAGCCTCCTCTCTCCCTCCTGTAGCCTCCTCTCTCCCGTCCTGCAGCCTCCTTTCTCCCCTCCTCTCTCCCCTCCTGCAGCCTCCTTTCTCCCTTCCTCTCTCCCTCCCTGCAGCCTCCTCTCTCCCCTCCTGAAGCCTGGTCTCTCCCCTCCTGAAGCCTCTTCTCTCCTTCTCTCCCTTCCTCTCTCCCCTCCTGCAGCCTCCTCTCTCACCTCCTCCATCCCCTCCTCTCTCCCCGCTACTCTCCCTCCTACAGCCCCCTATCTCGCCTCCTTTCTCCCCTACATCAGCCCCCTCTCTCCCCTCCCACAGCCTCCTCTCTCCCCTTCTCTCTCTAGTCGTAAAGCCTCTTATTTCCCCTCCTCTCTCCCTCCCTGCAGCCTTCTTTATCCCCTCCTCCCTCCCCTCCTCTCTCCCTCCCTTGCAGCCTTCTCTCTCCCCTCCTGAAGCCTCGTCTCTCCCCTCCTCTCTTCCTCCATCCAGGCTCCTCTCTCCCCTCCTACAGCCTTCTCTCTCCCTCCCTGCTTCCTCCTCTCTCCCGTCCTTCAGCCTCTTCTCTCCCCTTCTGCAGCCTCCTCTCTCTGCTCTTGCAGCCTCCTTTCTCCCCTCCTCTCTCCCTCCATGCAGCCTCGTCTCTTTCCTCCTCTCTCCCTCCTTGCAGCCTCCTCTCTCCCCTCCTGCAGCCTCCTTTCTCCCCTCCTCTCTCCCTCCCTGCAGCCTCCTCTCCCCTCCTGCAGGCCACTCTCTCCCCTCCTGAAGCCTCATCTCTCCACTCCTGCAGCCTTCTCTCAGCCTTTCTGCTTCCTCCTCTCTCCCGTCCTGCATCCTCCTCTCTCCACTCCTGCATCCTCCTCTCACCCATCCAGCAGCCTCTTCTCTCCCCTCCTTTCTCAATTGCTACAGCCTCCTCAGCCCCCTCCTGCAGCCTCCTACCTCCCCTCCTCTCTCCCCTCTATTAGCCTCCTCTCTCCCCTCCTGCAGGCCACTCTTTCCCTTCATGCTGCCTCCTCTCTCCCTTTCTTCAGCCTCCTTTCTCCCTCCTGCAGTCTCCTCTCTCCCCTCCTGCAGCCTCCTTTCTCCCCTCCTCTCTCCCTCCCTTGCAGCCTCCTCTCTCTCGGTGTGGCGTTGTGGTTATGATGATTGGTGTGACGTTGTGGTGATCGGTGTGGCGTTCTGGTGATGATGATCGTTGTGGTGATCGGTGTGGTGTTGTCGTTATGATGATCAGTGTGGCATTGTGGTGATCTGTGTAGCGTTGTTGGGATGATGATCGGTGTGACGTTGTGGTGATCGGTGTGGCATTGTGGTGATCGGTGTAGTGATTATGATCAGTGTGATGGTGTGGTCATGATAATCGGTGTGGCGTTGTGGTGATAATGATCGGTGTGGCGTTGTGGTGATTGGTGTTGCATTGTGGTTATAATGATCGATGTGGCATTGTGGTGATAGGTGTGGCGTTGTGGGGATGATGATTGTTGTAGCGTTGTGGTGATCGGTGTGGCGTTGTGGTTATGATGATCAATGTTGCGTTGTGGTGATCTGTGTAGTGTTTTGGTGATGATGATCGGTGTAAAGTTGTGGTGATCGGTGTGGCGTTGTGGTTATCGATGTGGTGATTATGATCAGTGTGGCATTGAGGTTTTGATGATCGGTGTGGCGTTTTGTTGATCAGTGTGGTGATGATGATCGGTGTGGTGATCAATGTGGCGATGTGGTGATCGGTATGGCGCTGTGGTTTTGATGTTCAGTGTGGCGTTGTGGTGATTGTTGTGGCGGTGTGGTGATGATGATCGGTCTGGCGTTGTGGTGATGATGATCGGTGTGGTGATTGGTGTGGCAGTGTGGTGATCGGTGTGGTGTCGTCGTTATGAGGATCAGTGTGGCGTTGAGGTGATCTGTGTAGCGTTGTTGGGATCATTATCGGTGTGGCATTGTGGTGATCGGTGTAGTGATTTTGATCAGTGTGGCGGTGTGGTCATGATGATCGGTGTGGCGTTGCGGTGATAATGATCGTTGTGGTGATTGGTGTGGCGTTGTGGTTATGATGATCGGTGTGGCGTTGTGGGGATGATGATCGTTGTGGTGATCGGTGTGGCATTGTGGTGATCGGTGTGGCGTTGTGGTTATGATGATCAATGTTGCGTTGTGGTGATCTGTGTAGTGTTTTGGTGATGATAATCGGTGTAACGTTGTGGTGATCGATGTGGTGATTATGATCAGTGTGGCATTGTGGTTTTGATGATCGGTGTGGCGATCGGTGTGGCGGTGTGGGGATGATAATCGGTGTGGCGTTGTGGTGATCGATGTGGCGGTGTGGTGATCGATGTGGCGTTGTGGTTTTGATGATCAGTGTGGCATTGTGGTGATCAATGTTGCGTTGTGGTGATCTGTGTAGTGTTTTGGTGATGATGATCGGTGTAACGTTATGGTTATCGGTGTGGCGTTGTGGTTATCGGTGTGGTGATTATGATCAGTGTGGCGTTGTGGTTTTGATGATCGTTGTGGTGATTGGTGTGGCGGTGTGGCGTTGTGGTGATTGGTGTGGCGGTGTGGTGATGATGATCGTTGTGGTGATGATGATCGGTGTGTCGTTGTGGTTATCGGTGTGGTGATTATGATCAGTGTGGCGTTGTGGTTTTGATGATCGTTGTGGTGATTGGTGTGGCGGTGTGGCGTTGTGGTGATTGGTGTGGCGGTGTGCTGATGATGATCGTTGTGGTGATGATGATCGGTGTGTCGTTGTGGTGATCGGTGTGGCGGTGTAGTGATCGGTGTGGCGTTGTGGTTATGATGATCAGTGTTACGTTGTGGTGATCGTAGTGGCATTGTGGTGATGATGATCGTTGTGGCATTGTGGTGATCGGTGTGGCGATGTGGTGATCGATTTGGCGTTGTGGTTATGATGATCATTGTGGCGTTGTGGTGATCGGTGTAGTGTTTTGGTGATGATGATCGGTGTAAAGTTGTGGTGATCGGTGTGGCGTTGTGGTTATCGATGTGGTGATTATGATCAGTGTGGCATTGAGGTTTTGATGATTGGTGTGGCGTTTTGTTGATCAGTGTGGTGATGATGATCGGTGTGGCATTGTGGTGATCAGTGTGGCGTTGTGGTGATCGGTATGGCGGTGTGGTGATGATGATCGGTGTGGCGTTGTGGTGATGATGATCGGTGTATTGTTGTGGTGATCGGTGTGGCGGTGTAGTGATCGGTGTGGCGTTGTGGTTATGATGATCAGTGTTACGTTGTGGTGATCGTAGTGGCATTGTGGTGATGATGATCGTTGAGGCATTGTGGTGATCGGTGTGGCGGTGTGGTGATCGGTGTGGCGTTTTAGTTATGATGATCGGTGTGGCGTTGTGGTGATCGGTGTGGCGTTCTGGTGATGATGATCGTTGTAGCGTTATGGTGATGATGATCGTTGTGGCATTGTGGTGATCGGTGTGGCATTGTGGTGATCGGTGTGGTGATGATGATCGGGTTGGCGGTGTGGTGATGATGATCGGTGTAGCATTGTGGTGATCGTTGTGGTGCTATGGTGATGATGATCGGTGTGGCTTTGTGGTGTTGACAATCGGTGTGATGTTGTGGTGATCGGTGTGGCGGTGTGGTGATGAGGATTGGTGTGGCATTGTGGGGATCGGTGTGTTGGTGTGGTGATGATTATCGGTGTTGCATTGTGGTGATAATGATTGGTTTGGCGTTGTGGTGATCGGTGTTTTGGTGTGGTGATGATGATAGGTGTGGCATTGTGGATATGATGATCTGTGCGGCGTTGTGGTGATCGGTGTGGCGTTGTGTTGATCGGTGTGGCGTTGTGGTGATGATGATCGGGGTGGCGTTGTGGTGATCGGTGTGGCGTTCTGGTGATGATGATCGTTGTACTGTTGTGGTGATCGGTGTGATGTTGTGGTTTTGATGATCAGTGTGGCGTTGTGCAGATGATGATCGGTGTGTCGTTGTGGTGATCGTTGTGGCATTGTGGTGATCGGTGTGGCGGTGTGGTGATCGATTTGGCGTTGTGGTTATGATGATTATTGTGGCGTTGTGGTGATCGGTGTAGTGTTTTGGTGATGATGATCGGTGTAAAGTTGTGGTGATCGGTGTGGCGTTGTGGTTATCGATGTGGTGATTATGATCAGTGTGGCATTGAGGTTTTGATGATTGGTGTGGCGTTTTGTTGATCATTGTGGATATGATGATCTGTGCGGCGTTGTGGTGATCGGTGTGGCGTTGTGTTGATCGGTGTGGCGTTGTGGTGATGATGATCGGGGTGGCGTTGTGGTGATCGGTGTGGCGTTCTGGTGATGATGATCATTGTACTGTTGTGGTGATCGGTGTGATGTTGTGGTTTTGATGATCAGTGTGGCGTTGTGGTGATGATGATCGGTGTGTCAATGTGGTGATCGGTGTGGCGGTGTAGTGATCGGTGTGGCGTTGTGGTTATGATGATCAGTGTTACGTTGTTGTGATCGTAGTGGCATTGTGTTGATGATGATCGTTGTGGCATTGTGGTGATCGGTGTGGCGGTGTGGTTATCGGTGTGGCGTTGTGGTTATGATGATCGGTGTGGCGTTGTGGTTATCGGTGTGGCGTTCTGGTGATGATGATCGTTGTGGCATTGTGGTGATCGGTGTGGCGTTGTGGTTATGATGGTCAATGTTGCGTTGTGGTGATCTGTGTAGTGTTTTGGTGATGATGATTGGTGTAATGTTGTGGTGATCGGTGTGGCAATGTGGTTATCGGTGTGGTGATTATGATCAGTGTGGCGTTGTGGTTTTGATGATCGTTGTGGTGATTGGTGTGGCGGTGTGGTGATGATGATCGGTGTGGCATTGTGGTGATGATGATCGGTGTGTCGTTGTGGTGATCGTTGTGGTGATCGGTGTGGCGGTGTAGTGATCGATGTGGTGTTGGTAATTTGATGATCGGTGTGGCGTTGTGGTGATCGGTGTGGCGTTGTGGTGATTGGTATGGCGGTGTGGTTATGATGATCGGTGTGGCGTTTTGGTGATGATGGTCGGTGTGTCGTTGTGGTGATCGGTGTGGCGATGTAGTGATCGGTGTGGCGTTGTGGTTATGATGATCAGTGTTACGTTGTGGTGATCGTAGTGGCATTGTGGTGATGATGATCATTGTGGTGATCGGTGTGGCGGTGTAGTGATCGGTGTGGCGTTGTGGTTATTATGATCAGTGTTACGTTGTGGTGATCGTAGTGGCATTGTGTTGATGATGATCGTTGTGGCATTGTGGTGATCGGCGTGGCGGTGTGGTTATCGGTGTGGCGTTGTGGTTATGATGATCGGTGTGGCGTTGTGGTTATCGGTGTGGCGTTCTGGTGATGATGATCGTTGTGGCGTTGTGGTGATCGTTGTGGCATTTTGGTGATCGGTGTGGCGTTTTGGTTATGATGGTCAATGTTGCGTTGTGGTGATCTGTGTAGTGTTTTGGTGATGATGATCGGTGTAATGTTGTGGTGATCGGTGTGGCAATGTGGTTATCGGTGTGGTGATTATGATCAGTGTGGCGTTGTTGTTTTGATGATCGTTGTGGTGATTGGTGTTGCGGTGTGGTGATGATGATCGGTGTGTCGTTGTGGTGATCGTTGTGGTGATCGGTGTGGCGGTGTAGTGATCGATGTGGTGTTGTGGTTTTGATGATCGGTGTGGCGTTGTGGTGATCGGTGTGGCGTTGTGGTGATTGGTGTGGCGGTGTGGTTATGATGATCGGTGTGGCGTTTTGGTGATGATGATCGGTGTGTCGTTGTGGTGATCGGTGTGGCGATGTAGTGATCGGTGTGGCGTTGTGGTTATGATGATCAGTGTTACGCTGTGGTGATCGTAGTGGCATTGTGGTGATGATGATCGTTGTGGCATTGTGGTGATCGGTGTGGCGGTGTGGTGATCGGTGTGGCGTTGTGGTTATGATGATTGGTGTGGCGTTGTGGTGATCGGTGTGGCGTTCTGGTGATGATGATCGTTGAAGCGTTGTGGTGATCTGTGTGGCGTTGTGGTGATCGGTGTGGTGATGATGATCGGGTTGGCGGTGTGGTGATGATGATCGGTGTAGCATTGTGGTGATCGTTGTGGCGCTGTGGTGATGATCGGTGTGGCTTTGTGGTGTTGACGATCGGTGTGATGTTGTGGTGATCGGTGTGGCGGTGTGGTGATGAGGATCGGTGTGGCGTTGTGGTGATCGGTGTGTTGGTGTGGTGATGATTATCGGTGTGGCATTGTGGTGATAATGATTGGTTTGGCGTTGTGGTGATCGGTGTTTTGGTGTGGTGATGATGATAGGTGTGGCATTGTGGATATGATGATCTGTGCGGCGTTGTGGTGATCGGTGTAGCGTTGTGTTGATCGGTGTGGCGGTGTGGTGATGGTGATCGGTGTGGTGTTGTGGTTATGATGATCGGTGAGACGTTGTGGTGGCGGTGTGGTGATGAATATCGTTGTGGTTATCGGTGCGGTGATGATGATCGGTGTAGCGTTGTGGTGATGATGATCGGTGTGGTGATCGGTGTGGCAGTGTGGTGATGATGATCCATTTTTTTCCAAGTATGTCAGACCAGTGCTCCCTGAGATATAGCTAATTGGTTATGTTTTCGACTTAGTTTTTATCCCTTATCCTAACCCTGGCGGTCAACCCTAACCCTAATCTCCCACACTTCTTTTTCTCAGACACCAGAGTGCGCCACAGTAATTCACTCGAACCAGTGATTGACAGCAGGACTCTCCCGTGGCCTCTAAAGCCCCGCAGTTCTTTTTCTCGGACACCAGAGTGCGCCACAGTAATTTACTCAAACCAGTGATTGACAGTAGGACTGTCTTGTGACGTTGAAAGACCCGTCCTCTTCCTGTTGACCTAATTAGCCACTAGTTCCGTCTTTAGCGGCCATCGATCCTTCTCAATTGTTGGACAATAAAACCCATTGTAAGTGTTAATCGTCTTCTTAACCAATGACTCGACATGTAGAACACTTGGCCTCTGTTTGTCACAGACATCAGCAGAGTTTAGCGTCAATGATACTGAAGGAACCATGACGTAGTCTATTCATAATTCACGTCAATCGATCCTTACGCTGCATTAATACAATTCCAATCAATCATCATGTGTAATATTTGTGCTCATCATTCCCACAGTCCCACAGACAACTGTGGGAGTGTGTGTGGATGGTGGCTGGTGTAAGCAGCCTCACCTGGCCAGAGTCAGACTAATTGGACTCTGGGGCTGGGTGGGGCTACACACCTGTTGCACATTGAGCAATCAGTGTGCACAGGTTAAACCAGCCACCACCACACACACACTCAGAGAGAGCTCTCTGGCATGACAGCATGGAGCACCATCTGCATGCCTCATTCCATGCAACCTTTACAATAAACCGGTTCAACATCACCACCCTGTGTCCATTCGTTTGGAGGAGCCCGAGGAAAGTCACCTAGGTGGAGTATGGGAGCCACCTAGGTGGCGTGTAGTATTGGACAAGGCTACAACAACGTATTCATTCAGGTGCATTAGAGCACATTAGTGCATGCCTTACTCAATTCCAATCATACTATTGACATCATCGATATGTGCTGATCACTGTCGTCCCTTTACTTGTTACACCATTAACAGCGTCACAGACTAGTAGTCTGCTGCTGCACGTCCTTTTAATCGTCATCCTCTAATTAATAAATGACTCTTTGCAACACTTGCTAACTGTTTCTGACGTCAGTGGAGTGAGTTAAAGTGACAGGATGTTCATTATTAATAGACTACATAATCCTTCACTCAATTATTACTCGATTCAAATGGTAATATAAAAAAATGCTGTGCAATATTTGTGTGATCATTAACACTGCTACGTGCCTTTCATTGACAAGGTGACAGACTATTATTACACAAACTGTGTGTGTCTGTCTGTCCTCAAAGCGCACACACACACACACACACGCATATGCCCCATGCCTGCTATTATTATCATTTGTATAACCCTAAATATACAAAATGGAATAACAAATATAAACTACACAATTAAACTGGAAATAACACATATATGTTAAATATTCATTCACCGTAGTATGTCCCTTTACTTGTCACACTATTAACAGCGGGATAGACTTATTATTTTGTAGTCTGCTAAAGCTGTTAGTGTGTGTGTCTCTCTCTCTCTCTCTCTCTCTCTCTCTCTCTCTCTCTCTCTCTCTCTCTCTCTCTCTGTCTCTCTGTCTCTGTCTCTCTCTCTCTCTCTCTCTGTGTTCCCAGCACCAGACCGCCCCGTGCCTCGACGTCCCCATCCTGTGCAGCACCTACCTCCTCCTGCTCCTGCGCAAAGACCAGCCTCCGCCCGCAGCACAGCCAGCCAGCCACCGCCATTCACCGGTGAATAGGATGGCGGCCCTCTCTCTCGCCCAATGTCACGAGGGCCTTCCTCACAAGCACACATCACTGTGGTGTTTTTGGTGTACTTTTAGGGATTACTTTACACACGAGTGTAGCTGTAGGCTTTACTTTACAGTCCTTTTCTTATGTATACATGGATCTATGTTGTGTATTATACTTATTAATACTAACAAGAACAAATAATAGCCAAGCAACTCTTTCCAGCAAGTCATTTATGTTTTCACACAAAAACACATTATCTCTCATCTATTCATCACCCTCAACACACAGGTAGGTGTTGCTTTCTCAATGTATGCTTATATGAAACTGTTACTCCACTACATACATATGATAATAATATTAATCTTGTGGCTTTAGCCAAACAGCCACAAGACATTCAAATGGCTAGATCAGAGGTCATCACAAGGTAAATCAATAAACAGGAGCACACAATGACTTTAGAATAAGGAGGGGGGGGCATTTATAGGACTCTGGCTATTCAAATATAGTATTTAACCGATTGGAAGGTTCTAGAACGATCGACCGACCACGTTTTGGCCTAATGGCTGACAGAGGTATTACACAAAATGGAGGCCGCCGGCCCCGACATAAAACTATATATTGGGCTATATACTATATATAGAAACCTGGGCTCTATTTTATATGGAAGAGGGCTTAAAGAACATCATACACAACCAATCTGGCGGCTCTAGCCCAAATGGAAATTATTCAAACGGGCGCATCAGAGACCTGAACAAAACGATCCTATTAAAGGCCATAGAATGAGTTGGGAGTAAGCTACAGCCCTAGGCTTTTTTTCATATGAAAGATCACTTCCACTACATGTAGGATTATCAATTCCGTGGCTCTATCCCAAACGGAAGCCTCCTCTTTCCGCTCCTGCAGCCTCCTCTTTCCGCTCCTGCAGCCTCCTCTTTCCGCTCCTGCAGCCTCCTTTCTCCATTCTGCTGCCTCCTCTTTCCCTTTCTAAATGCCGCTCTATACCTTTGTGCAGCCTCCTTTCTCCCTTCCTGCAGCCTCCTCTCTCCCCTTCTCTCCCTTACTCTCTCCCTCCCTGCAGCCTCCTCTCTCCCCTCCTGCAGCCTTCTCCCTCCATCCCTGCTTCCTCCTATCTCCCCTCTTCTCTCCCATCCTGCAGCCTCCTTTCTCCCCTCCTACATCCTCCTCTTTCCCCTCCTCCCTCCAGTCCTGCAGCCTCCTCTCTCTGCCCCTGCAGCCTTCTCTCTCCCCTCCTCTCTCCCTCATTGCAGCGTCCTCTCTCCTCTTCTCTCTCCCTTCCTTCAGCCTCCTCTCTCCCCTTTTCTCTCCCCGCTACTCTGCCTCCTGCAGCCCCCTATCGCCCCTCCTCTCTCCCCTCCATCAGCCTCCTCTCTCCCCTCCTGCAGCCTCCTCTTTCCCCTCCTCTATCCCTCCCTGCAGCCACCTCTATCCCTCACTGCAGCCTCCTCTCTCCCCTCCTGCAGTCTTCTCTTTCCACTCCTCTCTCCCTCCCTGTATTTTGCTCCCGCCCTTCTGCAGTCTCCTCTCTCACCTCCTCTATCCCCTCCTGCAGCCTCCTTTATCCACTCCTGCAGCCTCCTCTCTCCCCTCCTGCATCCTCCTCTCTCCCCTCCTGCAGCGTCCTCTCTCCCCTCCCCTCTCCCCTCCTGCAGCTTCCTTTCTCCCCTCCTATCTCCCCTCCATCAGCCTCCTCTCTCCCCTCCGGCAGCCTTCTCTTTCCCTCCTCTATCCCTCCCTGCAGCCACCTCTCTCCCCTCCTGCAGGCTCCTCTCTCCCCTCCTGCAGCCTCCTCTCTTCCCCATGCAGCCTCCTCTCTTCCCTCCTCTCTACACTCTTGCAGCCGTCTCTCACCCCTCCTCTTCCCCCTCCTCTCTCCCCTCCTGCAGTCTTCTCTTTCCACTCCTCTCTCCCTCCCTGTATTCTCCTCCCCCCCTTCTGCAGTCTCCTCTCTCACCTCCTCTATCCCCTCCTGCTGCCTCCTCTCTCCCCTTCTCTCTCCCGTCCTAACGCCTCCTATTTCCCCTCCTCTCTCCCTCCCTGCAGCCTCCTTTATCTCCTCCTGCAGTCTCCTCCGTTCCCTCCTCTCTCCCTCCCTGCAGCCTCATTTCTCCCCTACTGCAGCCTTCTCTCTCCCCTCCTCTGTCCGCTTCCACAGCCTCCTCTTACCCCGTTACTCTCCCTCCTGCAGCCTCCTCTCTCCCCTGCTCTCTCACCTCCATCAGCCTCCTCTCTCCCCTCCTGCAGCATCCTCTCCCCTCCTCTCCCTCCCCTCCTACATCCTCCTCTCTCCCCTCCTGCAGCGTCCTCTCTCCCCTCCCCTCTCCCCTCCTGCAGCTTCCTTTCTCCCCTCCTCTTTCCCATCCATCAGCCTCCTCTCTCACCTCCGGCAGCCTTCTCTTTCCCCTCCTCTATCCATCCCTGCAGCCTCCTCTCTCCCCTCCTGTAGCCTCCTCTCTCCCATCTTCTTTTCCCTCATGCAGCCTCATCTCTCTCTCCCCTCCCCTCTCACCTCCTACAGCCTCATCTCTCCCCTCCTCTATCCCTCCCTGCAGTCTCCTCTGTCCCCTCCTGCAGCCTCCTCTCTCCGCTCCTGCAGCCTTCTCTCTCTGCTCCTGCAGCCTCCTTTCTTCCCTCCGGCTGACTTCTCTCTGTCGCCTCTTAAAGTCCACCCTATCCCTTCATGCAGTCTCCTCTCTCCCTCCCTGTAGCCTCCTCTCTCCCTCCTGCAGCCTCCTCTCTCCCCTCCTGAAGCCTCGTCTCTCACATCCTCTCTCCCTCCTTGCAGCCTCCTCTCTCCCCTCCTGCAGCCTCCTCTCTATCGCCTCCGCTCTCCCCTCCTGCAGCCTCCTCTCTCCCCTCCTGCAGCCTCCTCGCTCCCCGCTGCTCTCCCTATCCCTCCCTGCATCTTCCTCTCTCCCCTCCTGCAGGCCACTCTCTCCCCTCCTGAAGCCTCCTCTCTCCACTCCTGCAGCCTTCTCTCCCCCTTTCTGCTTCCTCCTCTCTCCCGTCCTGCATCCTCCTCTCTCCACTCCTGCATCCTCCTCTCTCCCCTCCTCTTTTCCCTCATGCTGCCTCCTCTCTCCCCTCCCCTCTCACCTCATACAGCCTCCTCTCTCCCCTCCTCTATCCCTCCCTGCAGCCTCATCTCTTGCTCCCTGCAGTCTACTCTCTTCCTTCCTGCAGCGTCATCTCTCCCCTCCTGTGGAATCCTCTCTTTCCCCTCATGCAGCCTCCTCTCTCCCCTCCTCTCTCCACTCCTGCAGCCTCCTCTCTCCCCTCCTGCAGCCTCCTCTCTCCCCTCTCCCCTCCTGTAGCCTCTTCTCTCCCCTTCTGCAGCCTCCTCTGTCCCATCCTCTCTCCCCTCCTGCGGTCTCATCTCTCCCCTCTATACTCCCCTCCTGCAGCCTTCTCTCTCCGCTCCTCGCTCCCCTCCTCTCTCCCTCCCTGCAGCCTCCTCTCTCCTCTCTCCCCTCCTCTCTCCCCTCCTGCATTCTCCTTTCTCCCCTCCTCTCTCCCCTCCTGCAGCCTCCTCTCTCCCCGCTTCTCTGCCTCCTGCAGTCTCCTCTCTCCCCACCTATCTCCCCTACTCTTTCCCCTCTATCCCTCCATGCAGCCTCCTCTATCCCCTCCTCTCTCCCCTCCTGCAGCATCCTCTCTCCACTCCTGCATCCTCCTCTCTCCCCTCCTCTTTTCCCTCATGCTGCCTCCTCTCTCCCCTCCCCTCTCACCTCATACAGCCTCCTCTCTCCCCTCCTCTATCCCTCCCTGCAGCCTCATCTCTTGCTCCCTGCAGTCTACTCTCTTCCTTCCTGCAGCGTCATCTCTCCCCTCCTGTGGAATCCTCTCTTTCCCCTCATGCAGCCTCCTCTCTCCCCTCCTCTCTCCACTCCTGCAGCCTTCTCTCTCCCTTGCTCTTCCCCCTCCTCTCTCACCTCCTGCAGCCTCCTCTCTCCCCTCCTCTCTCCATCCCTGCAGCCTCCTCTCTCCCCTCACCTCTCACCTCCTACAGCCTCCTATTTCCCCTCCTCTCTCCCTCCCTGCAGCCTCCTTCCCCCCTTCTGCAGCCTCCTCCCTCCCCTCCTCTCTCCCCTCCTGCAGCCTCCTTTCTCCCCTCCTCTCTCCCTCCCTTGCGGCCTCCTCTCTCCCCTCCTGAAGCCTCCTCTCTCCCCTGCCTCTCTCCTTCCCTCCAGCCTCCTCTCTCCCCTCCTGCAGCCTTCTCTCTCCCTCCCTGCTTCCTCCTCTCTCCCCTCCTCTCTCCCGTCCTTCAGCCTCTTCTCTTCCCTCCTGCAGCCTCCTCTCTCTGCTCCTGCAGCCTCCTCTTTCCGCTCCTGCAGCCTCCTCTCTCCGCTCCTGCAGCCTCCTCTCTCCGCTCCTGCAGCCTCATTTCTCCCCTCCTGTTGCCTCCTCTCTCCCTCCCTGCAGCTTCCTTAATCCCCTCCTGCAGCCTCCTCCCTTCCCTTCTCTCTCCCTCCCTGCAGCCTAATTTCTCCCCTCCTGCAGCCTTTTCTCTGCCCTGCTCTCTCCCCTACTGCAGCCTCCTCTCTCCGCTACTGCAGCCTCCTCTCTCTGCTCCTTCAGCCTCCTCTCTCCCCCCCTGCAGCCTCCTCTCTCCCCTCCTGCAGCCTCCTTTCTCCCCTTCTCTCTCCCTCCCTGCAGCCTCCTCTCCCCTCCTGCAACTTCCTCTCTCCCCTCCTGCAGGCCACTCTCTCCCCTCCTGAAGCCTCCTCTCTCCACTCCTGCAGCCTTCTCTCTCCCTTTCTGCTTCCTCCTCTCTCCACTCCTGCATCCTCCTCTCACGCATGCTGCAGCCTCTTCTCTCCCCTCCTTTCTAAACTCCTACAGCCTCCTCAGCCCACTCCTGCAGCGTCCTATCTCCCCTCCTCTCTCCCCTCTATTGGCCTCCTCTCTCCCCTCCTGCAGGCCACTCTATCCCTTCATGTTGCCTCCTCTCTCACTTTCTGCAGCCTCCTTTCTCCCTCCTGCAGTCTCCTATCTCTCCTCCTGCAGCCTCCTCTCTACCCTCTTCTCTCCACTCCTGCAGCCTCCGCTCTCCCCTCCTGCAGCCTCCTCTCTCCCCGCTGCGCTCTCTATCCCTCCCTGCAGCCTCCTTTCTCCCCTCCTACATCCTCCTCCCTCCCCTCCTGCAGCCTCCTCTCTCTGCCCTTGCAGCCTTCTCTCTCCCCTCCTCTCTCCCTCATTGCAGCCTCCTCTCTCCTCTTCTCTCTCCCTTCCTTCAGCCTCCTCTCTCCACTCCTCTCTCCTCTCCTGCAGCCTCCCCTCTCTTTCCGCTACTCTGTCTCCTGCAGCCCCCTATCGCCCCTCCTCTCACCCCTCATCTTCCCCCTCCTCTCTCCCCTCCTGCAGCCTCCTCTCTCCCTTCCTCTCTCCATCCTTGCAGCATCCTCTCTCACCTCCTGCAGCCTCCTCTCTCCGCTCCTGCAGTCTTCTCTTTCCACTCCTCCCTCCCTCTCTGTAGCCTCCCCCCCTCTGCAGCATCCTCTCTCACCTCCTCTATCCCCTCCTGCTGCCTCCTTTCTCCGCTTCTCTCTCTAGTCGTAAAGCCTTCTCTCTCCCCTCCTCTCTCCCTCCCTGCAGTCCGCTATCGGCCCTCCTCTCTCCCCTCCATCAGCCTCCTCTCTCCCCTCCTGCAGCCTCCTCTTTCCCCCCTCTATCCCTCCCTTCAGCCACCTCTATCCCTCACTGCAGCCTCCTCTCTCCCCTCCTACAGTCTTCTCTTTCCACCCCTCTCTCCCTCCCTGTATTTTGCTCCCCCCTTCTGCAGTCTCCTCTCTCACCTCATCTGTCCTCTACTGCTGCCTCCACTCTCCCCTTCTCTCTACCGTCCTAAAGACTCCTATTTCTCCTCAACTCTCCCTCCCTGCAGCCTCCTTTATCCCCTCCTGCAGCCTCCTCTCTCTCCACTTCCACAGCCTCCTCTCACCCCGTTACTCTCCCTCCTGCAGCCTCCTCTCTCCCCTCCTGCAGCCTCCTCTCCCCTCCGCTCTCCCTCCCTGCAGCCTCCTCTCTCCCCTCCTCTCTCCCCTCCTGCATCCTCCCCTCTCCCCTCCTGCAGCGTCCTCTCTCCCCTCCCCTCTCCCCTCCCCTCTCCCCTCCTGCAGCTTCCTTTCTCCCCTCCTCTCTCCCCTCCATCAGCCACCTCTCTCACCTCCTGCAGCCTGCTCTCTCCCCTTCTCTCTCCCTTTCTTCAGCCTCCTCTCTCCCCTCCTCTCTCCCCTCCTGCATCCTCCTCTATCCCTCCCTTCAGCCACCTCTATCCCCTCCTTGCAGCCTCCTCTCTCCCCTCCTCTCTCCCTCCCTGCAGCCTCCTCTCTCCTCCTGCAGCTTCCTCTCTTCACTCCTGCAGGCCACTATCTCCCCTCCTGAAGCCTCCTCTCTCCACTCCCCTCCCCCTTCCTACAGTCTCCTCTCTCCCCTTCTGCAGCCTCCACTTTTCCCTCCTCTCTCCCATCCTGCAGCCTCCTCTCTCTGCTCCTGTAGCCTCCTCTCTCCCCTCCTCTTTCCCTCCATGCAGCCTCGTCCCTCCCCTCCTCTCTCCCTCCATGCAGCCTCGTCTCTCCCCTCCTCTCTCCACTCCTGCAGCCTTCTCTGTCCCCTCCTCTTCCCCCTCCTCTCTCACCTCCTGCATCCTCCTCTCTCCCCTCCTCTCTCCATCCCTGCAGCCTCCTCTCTCCCCTCCTGCAGCCTCTTCTCTCCCCTCTTCTTTTCCCTCATGCAGCCTCCTCTCTCTACCTCCCCTCTCACCTCCTACAGCCTCATCTCTCCCCTGCTCTATCCCTCCCTGCAGCCTCCTCTGTCACCTCCTGCAGCCTCCTCTCTGTGCTCCTTCAGCCTCCTCTCTCCACTCCTGCAGCCTCCTCTCTCCACTCCTGCAGCCCTCTCCTCTCTCCGCCTCCTCATCTTCTCTTCCACTCCTCCCTCCCTCTCTGTAGCCTCCTCTCCCCTCTGCAGCATCTTCTCTCACCTCCCTCTCCCTCTCTCTCCTCTATCCTCCTCCCTCCTTTCTCTCTCCTTCTCCTCTAGCTCCTTCTCTCTCCCCTCCTCTCCTCCCTCCCCTGCAGTCCTCTATCTCCCCCTCCTCTCTCCCCTTGCACCTCTCTCTCCCCTCCTCAGCCTCCTCTCTCCCTCCTGCAGCCTCCTCTTTTCCCCCTCTATCCCTCCTCAGCCACCTCTCCCTCCTGCAGCCTCCTCTCCCCTCCTCTCTCCTTCCTTCCCACTCCCCTCTCTCCCTCCTCGCCTGTATTTTGCTCCTCCTTCTGCCTCCCCTCTCTCCTCATCTGTCCTGTCTCTCCTCCCTCTGTCCTCCTCCTTCTCTCTCGCCCCTGCTCCTCCTTCTCCCCCTATTTTCTCCTCCCTCTCTCCCCTGCAGCCTCCTCTCCCTCCTGCAGCCTCCTCTCTCCTTCTCTCCACCTTCCACAGCCTCCTCTCACCCTTCTCTCCCCCTCCTGCAGCCTTCCTCTCTCCCTCCTGCAGCCTCCTCTCCCCTCCACCTCTTCTCCCCTCTCCCTCTTCTCTCTCTCTCCTCCCTCTCCCTCTCTCCCCTCCTGCAGCCTCCCTCCCCCCATCCTCTCTCTCCCTCACTCCCCACCTGCAGCCCTCCCTGCCCCTCCTCCCCTTCACTCTCCCCTCTCCTGCAGCTCCTCTCTCCCCTCCCCTCTCCCCTCCCCTCTCCCCTCCTGCAGCTTCCTTTCTCCCCTCCTCTCTCCCCTCCATCAGCCACCTCTCTCACCTCCTGCAGCCTGCTCTCTCCCCTTCTCTCTCCCTTTCTTCAGCCTCCTCTCTCCCCTCCTCTCTCCCCTCCTGCATCCTCCTCTATCCCTCCCTTCAGCCACCTCTATCCCCTCCTTGCAGCCTCCTCTCTCCCCTCCTCTCTCCCTCCCTGCAGCCTCCTCTCTCCTCCTGCAGCTTCCTCTCTTCACTCCTGCAGGCCACTATCTCCCCTCCTGAAGCCTCCTCTCTCCACTCCCCTCCCCCTTCCTACAGTCTCCTCTCTCCCCTTCTGCAGCCTCCACTTTTCCCTCCTCTCTCCCATCCTGCAGCCTCCTCTCTCTGCTCCTGTAGCCTCCTCTCTCCCCTCCTCTTTCCCTCCATGCAGCCTCGTCTCTCCCCTCCTCTCTCCCTCCATGCAGCCTCGTCTCTCCCCTCCTCTCTCCCTTCCTGCAGCCTTCTCTCTCCCCTTTTCTCTCCCCTCCTCTCTCCCCTCCTGCAGCCTCCTTTCTCCCCTCCTCTCTCCACTCCTGCAGCCTTCTCTATCCCCTCCTCTTCCCCCTCCTCTCTCACCTCCTGCATCCTCCTCTCTCCCCTCCTCTCTCCATCCCTGCAGCCTCCTCTCTCCCCTCCTGCAGCCTCTTCTCTCCCCTCTTCTTTTCCCTCATGCAGCCTCCTCTCTCTACCTCCCCTCTCACCTCCTACAGCCTCATCTCTCCCCTGCTCTATCCCTCCCTGCAGCCTCCTCTGTCACCTCCTGCAGCCTCCTCTCTGTGCTCCTTCAGCCTCCTCTCTCCACTCCTGCAGCCTCCTCTCTCCACTCCTGCAGCCTCCTCTCTCCGCTCCTGCAGCCTCCTCTCTCCGCTCCTGCAGCCTCCTTTCTCCCATCCTGCTGCCTCCTCTCTCCCCTCCTGCAGGCCACTCTATCCCTTCATGCAGCCTCCTCTCTCCCTTCCTGCTGCCTCCTCTCTCCCTCCTGAAGCCTCCTCTCTCCCTCCTGCAGCCTCCTCTCTCCCCTCCTGAAGCCTCCTCTCTCCCTTCCTCTCTCCCTCCCTGCAGCCTCCTCTCTCCCCTCCTCTCTCCCTCCCTGCAGCCTCCTCTCTCTCCCTTCCTTCAGCCTCCTCTCTCCACTCCTCTCTCCTCTCCTGCAGCCTCCCCTCTCTTTCCGCTACTCTGTCTCCTGCAGCCCCCTATCGCCCCTCCTCTCACCCCTCATCTTCCCCCTCCTCTCTCCCCTCCTGCAGCCTCCTCTCTCCCTTCCTCTCTCCATCCTTGCAGCATCCTCTCTCACCTCCTGCAGCCTCCTCTCTCCGCTCCTGCAGTCTTCTCTTTCCACTCCTCCCTCCCTCTCTGTAGCCTCCCCCCCTCTGCAGCATCCTCTCTCACCTCCTCTATCCCCTCCTGCTGCCTCCTTTCTCCCCTTCTCTCTCTAGTCGTAAAACCTTCTCTCTCCCCTCCTCTCTCCCTCCCTGCAGTCCGCTATCGGCCCTCCTCTCTCCCCTCCATCAGCCTCCTCTCTCCCCTCCTGCAGCCTCCTCTTTCCCCCCTCTATCCCTCCCTTCAGCCACCTCTATCCCTCACTGCAGCCTCCTCTCTCCCCTCCTACAGTCTTCTCTTTCCACCCCTCTCTCCCTCCCTGTATTTTGCTCCCCCCTTCTGCAGTCTCCTCTCTCACCTCATCTGTCCTCTACTGCTGCCTCCACTCTCCCCTTCTCTCTACCGTCCTAAAGCCTCCTATTTCTCCTCAACTCTCCCTCCCTGCAGCCTCCTTTATCCCCTCCTGCAGCCTCATCTCTCTCCACTTCCACAGCCTCCTCTCACCCCGTTACTCTCCCTCCTGCAGCCTCCTCTCTCCCCTCCTGCAGCCTCCTCTCCCCTCCGCTCTCCCTCCCTGCAGCCTCCTCTCTCCCCTCCTCTCTCCCCTCCTGCATCCTCCTCTCTCCCCTCCTGCAGCGTCCTCTCTCCCCTCCCCTCTCCCCTCCTGCAGCTTCCTTTCTCCCCTCCTCTCTCCCCTCCATCAGCCACCTCTCTCACCTCCTGCAGCCTCCTCTCTCCCCTTCTCTCTCCCTTTCTTCAGCCTCCTCTCTCCCCTCCTCTCTCCCCTCCTGCATCCTCCTCTATCCCTCCCTTCAGCCACCTCTATCCCCTCCTTGCAGCCTCCTCTCTCCCCTCCTCTCTCCCTCCCTGCAGCCTCCTCTCTCCTCCTGCAGCTTCCTCTCTTCACTCCTGCAGGCCACTATCTCCCCTCCTGAAGCCTCCTCTCTCCACTCCCCTCCCCCTTCCTACAGTCTCCTCTCTCCCCTTCTGCAGCCTCCACTTTTCCCTCCTCTCTCCCATCCTGCAGCCTCCTCTCTCTGCTCCTGTAGCCTCCTCTCTCCCCTCCTCTTTCCCTCCATGCAGCCTCGTCTCTCCCCTCCTCTCTCCCTCCATGCAGCCTCGTCTCTCCCCTCCTCTCTCCCTTCCTGCAGCCTTCTCTCTCCCCTTTTCTCTCCCCTCCTCTCTCCCCTCCTGCAGCCTCCTTTCTCCCCTCCTCTCTCCACTCCTGCAGCCTTCTCTATCCCCTCCTCTTCCCCCTCCTCTCTCACCTCCTGCATCCTCCTCTCTCCCCTCCTCTCTCCATCCCTGCAGCCTCCTCTCTCCCCTCCTGCAGCCTCTTCTCTCCCCTCTTCTTTTCCCTCATGCAGCCTCCTCTCTCTACCTCCCCTCTCACCTCCTACAGCCTCATCTCTCCCCTGCTCTATCCCTCCCTGCAGCCTCCTCTGTCACCTCCTGCAGCCTCCTCTCTGTGCTCCTTCAGCCTCCTCTCTCCACTCCTGCAGCCTCCTCTCTCCACTCCTGCAGCCTCCTCTCTCCGCTCCTGCAGCCTCCTCTCTCCGCTCCTGCAGCCTCCTTTCTCCCATCCTGCTGCCTCCTCTCTCCCCTCCTGCAGGCCACTCTATCCCTTCATGCAGCCTCCTCTCTCCCTTCCTGCTGCCTCCTCTCTCCCTCCTGAAGCCTCCTCTCTCCCTCCTGCAGCCTCCTCTCTCCCCTCCTGAAGCCTCCTCTCTCCCTTCCTCTCTCCCTCCCTGCAGCCTCCTCTCTCCCCTCCTCTCTCCCTCCCTGCAGCCTCCTCTCTCTCCCTTCCTTCAGCCTCCTCTGTCCCCTCCTCTCTCCCCTCCTGCAGCCTCCTCTCTCCCTTCCTCTCTCCATCCCCGCAGCATCCTCTATCCCTCACTGCAGCCTCCTCTCTCCCCTCCTTTAGTCTTCTCTTTCCAATCCACTCTCCCTCCCTGTATTTTCCTCCCCCCCTTCTGCAGTCTCCTCTCTCACCTCCTCTATCCCCTCCTGCTGCCTCCTTTCTCCCCTTCTCTCTCCCGTCCTAAAGCCTCCTATTTCCCCTCCTCTCTCCCTCCCTGCAGCCTCCTTTATCTCCTCCTGCAGCCTCCTCCCTTCCCTTCTCTCTCCCTCCCTGCAGCCTCATTTCTCCCCTCCTGCAGCTTCCTCTCTCTCCACTTCCACAGCCTCCTCTCACCCCGTTACTCACCCTCCTGCAGCCTCCTCTCTCCACTCCTGCAGCCTCCTCTCCCCTCCTCTCTCCCATCCTGCAGCCTCCTCTCTCCCCTCCTCTCTCCCCTCCTGCATCCTCCCCTCTCCCCTCCTGCAGCGTCCTCTCTTCCCTCCTCTCTCCCCTCCATCAGCGTCCTCTCTCCCCTCCTGCAGCCTCTTCTTTCCCCTCCTGCAGGCTTTTCTCTGCCCTGATCTCTCCCCTACTGCAGCCTCCTCTCTCTGCTCCTTCAGCCTCCTCTCTCCCCTCCTGCAGCCTCCTCTCTCTGCTCCTTCAGCCTCCTCTCTCCCCTCCTGCAGCCTGCTCTCTCTGCTCCTGCAGACTCCTTTCTTCCCTCCTGCTGACTTCTCTCTCCCTGCTAAAGCCTCCTCTCTCCCTCCCTGCAGCCTCCTCTCTCCCCTCCTGCAGCCTCCTTTCTCCCATCCGCTGTCCCTCCCTGCAGCCTCCTCTCTCCCTCCTTTCAGCCTCCTCTCTCCCCTCCTGCAGCCTCCTCTCTCCCTCCCTGCAGCCTCCTCTCCCCTCCTGAAGCCTCCTCTCTCCACTCTGGCAGCCTTCTCTCTCCCTTTCTGCTTCCTCCTCTCTCCCTTCCTCTCTCCCGTCCTGCATCCTCCTCTCTCCACTCCTGCATCCTCCTCTCACCCATCCTGCAGCCTCTTCTCTCCCCTCCTTTCTCAACTCCTACAGCCTCCTCAGCCCCCTCCTGCAGCCTCCTATCTCCCCTCCTCTCTCCCCTCCTGCAGGCCACTCTATCCCTTCAAGCTGCCTCCTCTCTCCCTTTCTGCAGCCTCCTTTCTCCCTCCTGCAGTCTCCTCTCTCCCCTCCTGCAGCCTCCTTTCTCCCCTCCTCTCTCCCTCCCTTGCAGCCTCATCTCTCTCGGTGTGGCGATGTGGTTATGATGATTGGTGTGGCGTTGTGGTGATCGGTGTGGCGTTCTGGTGATGATGATCGTTGTGGCATTGTGGTGATCGGTGTGGCAGTGTGGTGATCGGTGTGGTGTTGTCGTTATGATGATCAGTGCGGCATTGTGGTGATCTGTGTAGCGTTGTTACGATGATGATCGGTGTGACGTTGTGGTGCATTGTGGTGATCGGTGTAGTGATTATGATCAGTGTGGCGGTGTGGTCATGATGATCGATGTGGCGTTGCTGTGATAATGATCGTTGTGGTGATTGGTGTGGCGTTGTGGTTATGATGATCGGTGTGGCGTTGTGGTGATCGGTGTGGCGTTGTGGTGATGATGATCGGTGTGGTGATCGGTGTGGCCTTGTGGTTATGATGATCGGTGCGGCGTTGTGGTGATCAGTGTGGCGTTGTGGTTATCGGTGTGTTGGTGTGGTGATGACGATCAGTGTGGCATTGAGGTGATGATGATTGGTGTGGTGATCGGTGTGGCGTTGTGGTTATGATGATCGGTGCGGCGTTGTGGTGATCGGTGCGGCGTTGTGGTGATCGGTGTGGCATTGTGGTAATGATGATCGGTGTGTTGATCGGTGTGGCGTTGTGGTTATGATTATCAGTGTTGCGTTGTGGTGATCGGTGTGGCATTGTGGTGATTGGTATGGCAGCGTAGTGATGATGATCGGTGTGGCATTGTGGAGATGATGATCGATGTTGCTTTGTGGTGATGATTATTGGTGTGGTGATCGGTGTGGTGGTGTGGTTATCGGTGTGGCATTGTGGTGATCGGTGTGGCGTTGTGGTTATGATGATCAGTGTTACGTTGTGGTGATCGTAGTGGCATTGTGGTTATGATGATCGGTGTGGCATTGTATGATCGGTGTGGCGTTGTGGTTATGATGATAGGTGTGGCGTTGTGGTGATCGGTGTGGCTTTTTGGTGATGATGATCGCTGTGGTGATCGGTGTGGCAGTGTGGTGATCGGTGTGGTGTTGTCATTATGATGATCAGTGTGGCCTTGTGGTGATCTGTGTAGCGTTGTTGGGATCATGATCGGTGTGACGTTGTGGTCATCGGTGTGGCATTGTGGTGATCGGTGTAGTGATTATGATCAGTGTGGCGGTGTGGTCATGATGATCGGTGTGGCGTTGTGGTGATAATTATCGGTGTGGCGTTGTGGTGATTGGTGTGGCGTTGTGGTTATTATGATCGTTGTAGTAATCGGTGTGGCGTTGTGGGGATGATGATCGTTGTGGTGATCGGTGTGGCGTTGTGGTGATCGCTGTGGTGAGTACGATCAGTGTGGCATTGTGGTTTTGATGATCGGTGTGGCGTTGTGGTGATCGGTGTGGCAGTGTGGGGATGATGATCGGTGTGGCGTTGTGATCGGTGTGGCGTTGTGGTGATTGGTGTGGCGGTGTGGTGATGTTGATCGATGTGGCATTGTGGTGATGATGATCGGTGTGTCGTTGTGGTGATCGGTGTGGCGGTGTAGTGATCGGTGTGGCGTTGTGGTTATGATGATCAGTGTCACGTTGTGGTGATCGTAGTGGCATTGTGGTGATGATGATCGTTATTGCATTGTGGTAATCGGTGTGGCGGTGTGGTGATCGGTGTGTCGTTGTGGTTATGATGATCGGTGTGGCGTTGTGTTGATCGGTGTGGCGTTCTGGTGATGATGATCGTTGTGGCATTGTGGTGATCGGTGTGGCGTTGTGGGGATGATGATCATTGTGGCGTTGTGGTGATCGGTGTGGCGTTGTGGTTATGATGATCAATGTTGAGTTGTGGTGATCTGTGTAGTGTTTTGGTGATGATGATCGGTGTAACGTTGTGGTGATCGGTGTGGCGTTGTGGTTATCGGTGTGGTGATTATGATAAGTGTGGCGTTGTGGTTTTGATGATCGGTGTGGCGTTGTGGCGATCGGTGTGGCGGTGTGGTGATGATGAACGGTGTGGCGTTGTGGTGATCAGTGTGGCGGTGTGTTGATCGGTGTGGCGTTGTGGTTTTGATGATCAGTATGGCGTTGTGGTGATCGGTGTGGCGTTGTGGTGATCGGTGTGGCGGTGTGGTGATGATGATCGGTGTGGCGTTGTGGTGATCGGTGTTGCGGTGTGGTGATTGGTGTAGCGTTGTGGTTTTGATGATCGGTGTGGCGTTGTGGTGATCTGTGTTGCGTTGTTGGGATGATGATCGGTGTGACGTTGTGGTGATCAGTGTGGCATTGTGGTGATCGGTGTAGTGATTATGATCAGCGTGGCGGTGTTGTCATGATGATCGGTGTGGCGTTGTGGTGATAATGATCGGTGTGGCGTTGTGGTGATTGGTGTGGCGTTGTGGTTATGATGTTCGGTGTGGCGTTGTGGTGATCGGTGTGGCGTTGTGGTGATCGGTGTGGTGATTATGATCAGTGTGGCATTGTAATTATGATGATCGGTGTGACGTTGTGGTGATCGGTGTGGCATTGTGGTTATCGGTGTACTGATTATGATCAGTGTGGCGGTGTGGTCATGATGATCAGTGTGGGGTTGTGGTGATAATGATCGGTGTGGCGTTGTGGTGATTGGTGTGGCTTTGTGGTTATGATGATCGGTGTGGCATTTTGATTATCGGTGTGGTGATTATGATCAGTGTGGCGTTGTGGTTTTGATGATCGGTGTGGCGTTGTGGCGATCTATGTGGCTTTGTGGTGATTGGTGTGACGGTGTGGTGATGATGATCGGTGTGGCGTTGTGGTGATGATGATCGTTGTGGTGATCGGTGTGGCGGTGCAGTGATCGGTGTGGCGTTGTGGTTATGATGATCAGTGTTACGTTGTGGTGATCGTAATGGCATTGTGGTGATGATGATCGTTGCGGCATTGTGGTGATCTTTGTGTCGTTGTGGTGATCGGTGTGGCGGTGTAGTGATCGGTGTGGCATTGTGGTTATGATGATCAGTGTTACGTTGTGGTGATCGTAGTGCCATTGTGGTGATGATGATCGTTGTGGCATTGTGGTGATCGGTGTGGTGATCGGTGTGGCATTGTGGTTATGATGATCGGTGTGGCGTTGTGGTGATCGATGTGGCGTTCTGGTGATGATGATCGTTGTAGTGTTGTGGTGATCGGTGTGGCGTTGTGGTTTTTATGATCAATGTGGCGTTGTGGTGATCGGTGTGGCATTTTGTTGATTGGTGTGCCGGTGTGGTGATGATGATCGGTTTGGCGTTGTGGTGATGAAGATCGGTGTGTCGTTGTGGTGATCGGTGTGGTAGTGTAGTGATCAGTGTGGCGTTGTTGTTATGATGATAAGTGTTACGTTGTGGTGATCTTAGTGGCATTTTGGTGATGATCATTGTGGTGATCGGTGTGGTGATCGGTGTGGCGTTGTGGTTATGATGATCAGTGTGACGTTGTGGTGATCGGTGTGGCGTTCTGGTGATGATAATCGTTGTGGTGATCGGTATGGCGTTGTGGTTTTGATGATCGTTGTGGCGTTGTGGTGATCGGTGTTGCGGTGTGGTGATCGGTGTGACGTTGTGGTAATGATGATGAGTGTTACGTTGTGGTGATCGTAGTGGCATTGTGGTGATGATGATCGTTGTGGTGATCGGTGTGGCGGTGTGGTGATCGTTGTGGTGATAATGATCAATGTGGCATTGTGGTTATGATGATCGGTGTGGCGGTGTGGTGATCGGTGTGGCGTTGTGGTTATGATGATCGGAGTGGCGTTGTGCTGATCGGTGTGGAATTGTGGTGATGATGATCGTTGTGGTGATCGGTGTGGCGGTGTTGTGATCGGTGTGGCGTTGTGGTTATGATGATCGGTGTTACGTTGTGTTGATCGGTGTGGCATTGTGGTGATGATGATCGTTGTGGCGTTGTGGTGATCCGTGTGGCGTTTAGGTGATCGGTGTGGCGTTGTGGTTATCATGATCAGTGTTACGTTGTGGTGATCGTTGTGGCAGTGTGGTGATCGGTGTGGCATTGTGGTGATCAGTGTGGCGTTCTAGTGATGATGATCGTTGTGGAGTTGTGGTGATCGGTGTGGCAGTGTGGTGATCAGTGTGGTGATTATGATCAGTGTGGTATTGTGGTTATGATGATCAGTGTGACGTTGTGGTTATTGGTGTGGTGTGGTGGTGATGATGATCGGTGTGGCGTTGTGGTGATCATTGTGTTGGTGTGGTGATAATGATCGGTGTGGCATTATGGTGATGATGATTGCTGTGTCGTTGTGGTGATCGCTGTGGCGGTGTAGTGATCCGTGTGGCGTTGTGCTTATGATGATCGGTGTTACGTTGTGTTTATCGGTGTGGTATTGTGGTGATGATGATCATTGTGGTGATCGGTGTGGCAGTGTGGTGATCGGTGTGGCATTGTGGTAATGATGATCAGTGTTACGTTGTGGTGATCGTAGTGGCATTGTGGTCATGATGATCGGTATGGCATTGTGGTTATGATGATCGGTGTGCCGTTGTTGTGATCGGTGTGGCGTTGTGGTGATTGGTGTGGCGGTGTGGTGATGATGATCGGTGTGGTGATTGGTGTGGCAGTGTTGTGATTGGTGTGGTGTTGTCGTTATGATGATCAGTGTGGCGTTGTGGTGATCTGTGTAGCGTTGTTGGGATCATTATCGGTGTGACGTTGTGGTGATCGATGTGGCATTGTGGTGATCGGTGTAGTGATTATGATCAGTGTGGCGGTGTGGTCATGATGATCGGTGTGGCGTTGTTCTATGTGTGAATGATCGTTGTGGTGATGATGTGGTTTGGCGTGTTGTGGGTTATGATGATCTGTGTGCAGTTGTGGTGGAATCGTGATGTGGTGTGGCGTTGTGGTTCTTGATCAGTTGTTATTATGTTGTGGTGATCATCGTAGTGGCATTGTTTGTGGTGATTGTATGATCTTTTTTGTGTGTTTTGTTTTGTTTGTTGTGGTGTGGATGTGTGGGGTGGAGTGTGCATTTTCGGTGATGTTGTTTTGTGGTTGGTATGGTTGTTTGTGATTTTCGTTGTGGCTGTGAGGTGGTTTTCGTGTTGAGCGTTATGATATGATGATTGTGTGTTTGTTGTTGTGTGGATGTTCGTATTCTTTTTTTTTTTTATTTTCTTGGTGTGTGGGTGTGTTGGTTTCTGTGTTTTTTTTTCTTTGTTCTGAAGGTCTCTTTGAGTTATTGGTGTGAGTTAGGGATCGAGGGAGTGAGATTCTTTGTTATTGCAGTGATTTGTATCTGTGTGTTGTGTATTGTTGGTTGTGATGTGTTATTTATTTTTTATTTTTTATCTGTTTTTTGATTGATGGTGTTATGATATTCAGTTGTGGTTTAATTGATCTAAAATGTTGCAGTTTTTTTTTATTTCTTTGGGTTGTGATGATTTTTTTTTTTCTGATTCTTGATTTGTTTTTTTTGAGTTATTTTTATTGATTTCTTTCGTTTTTTGCTGTGTATAACTTTGAGTTTGTAAATGTGTTTATTGTGTATCCTTATGTCTTTCTTTATTTTTTTTTCGGTTTTTTTTTTTATCTTTTTTTGTTTTTTTTTTGTTTTTACTGATTCTTTTTTTTTGTTATTTATTTTGCGTTTTTTTTTTATCTCTTTCTTTTTTTTCTTATCACTGTTTTTTTTTTTTTTTTTATTTTTGTCATTTCCTCTGTTTTTCATCCTTTATCCCCTGTATTTTTTTCTATATCGACTTTATCTTATCCTTTCGTTTATTTTTCTTTATATTCTTATTTCTTATTTTTTTTTCTCGTTAGATTATTATAATTGTTTCTCCTCTTATACTGATCATCTTTTATTTTTTTTTTATCTTTTTTCTTTCTATCAGTTTTTATGATTCTTTTTTATTTTGCACATCCTAGACTTCATTATTTTTTTTTTTTTATTTTTTTTTTTTTTTTTTCTTTTCCTGTTTATTTTTCTTTTTTTGTATCTTTTTTTTTTCTTTTTTCTATTGTCTTTTTTTTTTTATTTTTTCTTTTTTTTTTTTATTTTTTTTTCTTTTTTTTGTTTTCACTTTTTTTTTTTTTTGTTTTTTTTTTTTGATATTTTTTTTTCTTTTTTATTCTTTTTTTTTATTTTTTTTTAGTTATTTTTTTTTTTTTTTTTTTTTTTATCTTTTTTTTATTTTTGTTTTTTTTTTTTTTTTTTTTTTTTTTTTTTTTTTTTTTATTTTTTCCTTTTTTATTTTTTTGTATTTTTTCTTTATTTTTTTTTTGTTATTTGTCCTTTTTCTACTTTACTTTTTTTCTGATCTTTTTTTTTTTTTTTTTTTTTTTTTTTTATTTGTTATCTTTTGTGGTTCTATACTTTTTTTTTGTGTTTTTCTTTTAATCTTTTTTTTTTTCACTTTTTTTTTTTTTTTTTTTATTATCTACTTTTTTTCTATTTTGTTTTTTTATTATTTATATCTTTTTTTTATTCTCTTTTTCCTATTAATATATTTGTCTTTTTTATCCTTCTGATTTTTGATAAGATTTAAAATCTTTAATATCTATAATTCTTCTATATATTATTATTTTCTCTTTTTCTTATCTTATTTATTTTATTCTTTATTTTCTTTCTTTTTTAATTCTCTTTTTTTTTTTATTTATTTATGAATATTTTTTCTTTTTTTTCTTATTTGTGTTTTTCCTTTTTTTTTTTTATTTATATATTATTTTTTTTTTTTTTGATATTTAATTCTTGCATTTGTTTTCATTTTTTTATTGTCATTCCTTTTTTTCTTCATCTATATATTTTATATTTCAGTATTTTTCATCATCCTACATAATATCAACCACACTCATTTTTTTCCTTTTCAATTTTCATTTTTTTCTCTATTTTAGTTCAAACTTATTTTACCTCTTTTTTTTTCCTTTGATTTTTTTTCACCATTTTAAATATTTTTTAATCTCCATTTTTTTTTTTTTTTTCTCCCATTTTTACCAATTGTAGATAATAACTTTTTTCCTTTTTTCCCTATCCTAAAATTTTTTTTTTTTTCCCAGCCTATCACCCTATGGTTAATCTCACTTTTTTTTTTTCTCCTCTTTTTCCTCTCTCTTTTCTCTACTCTTAATATTCAATACCCACTTTATCTTTCATATCTCAACCCTTATCATTTTTTATTCTTTCTTTTTCCTCATCTCCCTTTTCCCCTTTATATTCTCATTTTTATGCTATTTTAATCTACACCTTTACATCTCTATTCTTTTTTCTTTTCCTCATATTCTCTTATTTTATTCTCCTTATAATAATTTCCATATATCTCTCCTTCCTATTTTCTCTTCCTTCTTTTATCTCCATCCTCACCTTTTTCTTCACTTTTCTTACCTACATGTCTTTATATCTCCATTTTACCCACCGCTTTTCATTTTTATTTTCCTTTTTATTCACCTTACGTCACCCCATCACCCAACGCAATTTTTTCTACCATTTTCTCGATCTCTTTCTTTCTTTCTCCCTAACACCCCAATTCCTTAGCCTCCCTACCATTAACCTCATTAAACCATCAACCACCCGCCTACGACTCCACATAAGGCCTTTTTTATATATTATTTTCACTTTTTTTCTCCACTTTATTTCTCTCTAACCACCTATTCTTCTAAATTTTTTTTTTTATCTTTTTCCACCCCCTGATTATTCTTATTTCATGCACCACAAACGCCAATCCCTCTGCAGCCAAGTTTCTCCTCCCTAATTTTTCTTTTTCTCTTCTTTAATCTTTCTATTTTAATTCTCAGATTTCCTGATCCTTCTTCCTCCATCCTCTTTTTTTTATTCTTTTTTCTTTATTTTATTTTCCTTTTCTCTCCTCTTTTATATTTTTTTTTTCCTTTGCTTTCCCCTACCATTTTCTTCTCTGATATTTACTCCTCTCATCCCTTTGCTACTCATTTCTTTCTTTCACAGCCCTCATTAGCTCACCTTCTCTCGCTGGCCTACTGTTTCCTTTTTTTTATCCCTTTTACATGCCCTCCAATGCTTCTCCTCCTCTCTTTTCACCCTTTTTAGTCCTGACCTTTTATCAATTTTTTTTTCTATCTCAACTTCATCACTCCAACTTATTTTTTCACCTTTTTCCTATTTTTTTATCTTTTATGTTCCCCCTCCTCCTCATGTAATATTATTATCATCACTAACTTCTACCGAACTTTTTTCCTTTCTTAAATATCTTATGAAAAGCCTTCCACCTCACTCAATATTCCCAACGCCTTTTTATTTTTTCTTTTTTTTTATTTTTTTATTATAATACTTTTTTCTCCAAAATACAACCTCTCATTATATGTCATCAGCCTCCTCCCTTCCCACTTTCCTCTCTTTTTTTTTTTTCTCTCCTCAGTTTTTCTTTACTCACTCTAATTCTTTTTTCCTTTTTTCCATCCTTTATTTTAATCGACCACTCCTCTTTTTCCTGCAGCCACCTTTTTTTTTTCTTCTTTTCCCTTTTTTTCTTTTATTTTTCTTGATTTTTTTTTCTTATAAACTTTTTTTTTATTACTTTTATTTCTCTCAATTACTAAATTTTTTTTTTCTCACCACAACTTTTTCTTCCCACTTTTAGACTCACAAACCCCTTCCCACTTGTATCCATCTCCTTATGCTTTTTATTTATTCCACTTTCTTTCAACGTTACTGCTTTCCTACTCTACTTTTACACCCCTTTTTCTTCATACTTTTTATTTTTATTCACGTTTTTTATTTTTTTTTTTTACTATCTTTTTTTTTCTACCGAAACACCCATTTTTTACACATTTCCACTATATCTTTATTTTCCCAACATTTTATTTATTTTATTATCATTGATTTTATCCTCTATTTATTATCTACTATTTTTCCATTTTTTTTTATTTTTCTCTTTTTTATGTTGTTTCTTTTTTTTTTTTTATTTTTTCCTATTTTTTTATTCTCCCCCTCTTCTCTTTTTTTTTATTTTTCTTTTTTACACTTTTTTTTTTTTTTCTTTTTTCTCCTTTCTTTTTATTTTTTTTTTTTTACTCTATGCCTTTATTAGCCTCTCTTTTTTTATCTTTTTTTATTTATTTTGCCCTCTGCTGCCCTGCCATTTTTTTTTTCTATTTTTTTTATATTTTATTTTTTTTTTATTTTATATTTTTTTTTTTATCTCCAATTTTTTTCATTTTTTTTATTTTATTTTTTATTTTTATTTTTTTTTTTTTTTTTTTTTTTTTTTTTTTTTTTTTTTATTTTTTTTTTTTTTTTTTTTTTTTTTTTTAATTTTTTTTCATTTTTTTTTTTTTTTTTTTTTTTTTTTTTTATTTTATTATTTCTTTTTTCTTTTTGTTTTAATTTTTTTTTATTATTATCTTTTTTTTTTTTTTTTTTGTTGTTTTTTTTATTTTCTTTTTTTTTTTTTTTTTTTTTTTTTTTTTTTTTTTTTTTTTTTTTTTTTTTTTTTTTTTTTTTTTTTTTTTTTTCTTATTTTTTATTTTTTTTTTTTTTTATTTTTTTTTTTTTTTTTTTTTTTTTTTTTATTTTTTTTCTTTTTTTTTTATTTTATTTTTTTTTTTTTTTTTTTTTTTTTTTTTTTTTTTTTATCTTTTATTTTTTTTTTTTAATTTTTTTATATTTTTTATTCATTTATTTTTACATAAATTATAAAAGTAAAAT
>JACYXH010000108.1:205000-206608 GCA_026745465.1 Lota lota | reverse complement strand
TTGGTAACAACCACAACAGGGGGTAGCAGCGAGTCAGAGAGACAGAGTCGGTACTCAAACTGTTTCTGTACTGTCGCTGTACTGCTTGACCCAAAGTGGGCTAGTTGTGCTGGATAGCTCTCTCTTTGTGTGTGTGTGTGTGTGTGTGTGTGGGGGGGGGGGGGGGGGGGGGGGGGGGGGGGTACTGTAGGATAGTTTTGATAGCATTTGCTATTAAAAATGATCAACTTGCAAGTGTTCGAGTGGGTTGCGCTGGTGTCATATCTGTACAAATCGGTGAAGGAATACTTTTCTTGGAAGTATTTACAAAGTGTCTTCTGTCCGTTCCGATGGAACTACAAAAAACTAATTTCATGGTGATCGTGTTAACCGAACACTACTACGAACAGCTAACATAGAAGCTACAAGATATTTAAACCAAACTCAAAAGTTACTTTTTGGTAGTTAATATCATTAACTGAACCAGCCAGAATGATGGCTATCGAGGAAAAAGTAACTTGGAGGTTAAGGAATCATTTGTCACCACAGTATCTAACGTTAACCCCTTGTTGTTTCAATGATACTTTTGTGATCGGATGCACCAGATCAGAACACAGGTCTGACGTCCCCACTAGACACTTGAATGTGTACTATGTGAATGTGAACTCTGTGAATGTGAACTCTGTGAATGTGTACTCTGTGAATGTGAACTCTGTGAATGTGAACTCTGTGAATGTGAACTATGTGAATGTGAACTCTGTGAATGTGAACTCTGTGAATGTGAACTCTGTGAATGTGAACTCGGAATGTGAACTCTGTGAATGTGAACTCTGTGAATGTGAACTATGTGAATGTGAACTATGTGAATGTGAACTCTGTGAATGTGAACTAAGTGAATGTGAACTATGTGAATGTGAACTCTGAATGTGAACTCTGAATGTGAACTCTGTGAATGTGAACTATGTGAATGTGAACCATATTATTGTGAACTCTGTGAATGTGAACTATGTGAATGTGAACTCTGAATGTGAACTCTGAATGTGAACTCTGTGAATGTGAACTCTGTGAATGTGAACTCTGTGAATGTGAACTCTGTGAATGTGAACTATGTGAATGTGAACTATGTGAATGTGAACTCTGAATGTTAACTCTGTGAATGTGAACTATGTGAATGTGAACTATGTGAATGTGAACTCTGTGAATGTGAACTCTGAATGTGAACTATGTGAATGTGAACTCTTTGGCCAGATTTGTGTTAGGATTTCAAATCTGCTGAAATGGCGCTGGGTGGACGAGAAGCCTTATATATGATGCTGATGTATGTAAACTGCTCAAAAAAATAAAGGGAACACTAAAATAACACATCCTAGATCTGAATGAATGAAATAATCTTATTAAAAACTTTTTTCTTTACATAGTTGAATGTGCTGACAACAAAATCACACAAAAATTATCAATGGAAATCAAATTTATCAACCCATGGAGGTCTGGATTTGGAGTCACACTCAAAATGAAAGTGGAAAACCACACTACAGGCTGATCCAACTTTGATGTAATGTCCTTAAAACAAGTCAAAATTAGGCCCAGTAGTGTGTGTGGCCTCCACGTGCCTGTATGACCTCCCTACAA
>JACYXH010000108.1:105000-197500 GCA_026745465.1 Lota lota | reverse complement strand
GTGCATTACAGTAAGCAACCAAGCTTGATTATTTCTTCATCAATGTTGTAATCTGTGGGTAAGTCAAATTTATTTCCACAGTAATTGTCACAATGTGCTTAACAAGGTTCAAAACATTCAGAAACACAATAGATGCAACACAATAGATAGATTATTCCACAAACCATTTCCCAATACAACTTTAAAACACAAAACAGCACATCATCCCATGTCGTCATTGTGTGTGTGTGTGTGTGGGTGTGTGTGTGTGTCTGTATGTGTATATCTGTGTGTGTGTGCATATGCGTGTGTGCGTGCGTGCGTGTGTGTGTGTGTGTGTGTGTGGGGGTGTGTGTGTGTGTCTGTATGTGTATATCTGTGTGTGTGTGCATATGCGTGTGTGCGTGCGTGTGTGTGTGTGTGTGTGTGTGTGTGTGTGTGTGTGTGTGTGTGTGGGTGTCTGTACGTGTATATCTGTGTGTGTGTGCATATGCGTGTGTGTGTGTGTGTGTGTGTGTGTGTGTGTGTGCGTGCATGCGTGTGTGTGTGTGTGTGTGTGTTGCTGCCCATGTCTCATGTAAGGGGATTTCGGGGTTAACGAGTCAATTTCAACGGCTAATGACTGACAGCCAGGTGTTGGCCTGCACCCTTCATTAGCTGCTCCATGCTCTGAGTGTGTGTTGGTTTAGGTCCTTTAATACTCTGGGTCGCATCCACGGGCCAGGGCTTGCCAGTGTCACACATCAGAGCTCTGCACCCTTCACTGTCTCTCTCTCACCCCCACCCTGGCAGCTCAGCCCACCCGCAAAGACCACCCATGTAAATGTTAGTGGTTTTAAAGAGAGGATTGTGTTTCCATCTCGTAGAGAGAGAAGAGTAGGGGTTGACTTTGAATAGGTGGAAATACATATCATTTTCTGTTGGTTTACATTTATTTGTGTAGGAAGAGCAGACTCAAACAGGGGCATCTCTCATCTAGGGATATGGCAACTCTTGTTTCTGACAATCTCCAACCGAATACCTTACACTTACAACAATGGCAAGTAAAAAAAATCTAAAGTTGCATCACTTGGGTTTGCCGCTGCTCTTGATATAAGTACATGTTAATCTTGGCTTTTTTAAATAGCAAAACAAGCCAAAACAAAACCCTGAAGCCATTGGAGACACTTTTAACCAGTGATGCACATGTACTTTTAGGGGTATGCATGTGGTTTCCAGGAACAGGTAGGAGGATTTATTTGTAAGAAATTGCATTCGGAAGAATTATAAATGGTAATTTATTCAGGCTTTATTTCCATCTCTTGTGTGTTGTAATGTGGCTCCTATCCACCTTTCTGTGCCAAAATGTGTTCACATCTTAGGTGCCGATCACACCTAAACCATCAGCAGGCTGTAAAACACGAGGCGCACTACATTGGCTTTTCTGTTGAAGCCTAGAAAAAAGGAGAGCTGCACCCTTCTCTGTTTTAATGCCACCATAAAACTTTTACATCGAAGCCTACAATGATGATTATTTTTAGATTTTATTTCAACTTGTGTCTAGGGGCCTCTGCCAAAAACACGAGCCGCTGACAGCAGAAAAAAAGCAAGGCTCTCAGCTACTGCAAAGGCAGCGAGCAAAACGCTGGCTTCCCGTTGAATACTCTGTTGAAAAGCGCTCGTGTGATCGGGGGGGGGGGGGGGGGGGGGGGGGGGGTCCTTTAGAACGGCCTTACATTTTGTAGAGGCACGATCCTCCAAAAAAGGAACCGCGAGCTCCGTCTGAACGATCTGAACCGTCGGCTCTCTAGTAAGACAAATGATCCGCCTCCTAGTGACCTGTGACCTGTGACCTGTGACCTGTGACCCGTGACCCGTGACCTGTGACCTGTGTCCTGGCATCCAGGTGCTTCGGGGAGGACACCTGCCTCAGCATCCCGGACATTGACGCGGTGGTGATGGTGCTGCAGCCCAGCGAGCCCCGCATCACCATCTCCGGCGTGGAGAGGCTGAGGCGGCCGGCCTCGGACCTGAGCCGCCCCGCAGGCCTGGCCCTGTTCCAGGACCTGCACATCGCCAGCACCGTCACGCGCGCCGACAACAGCGCCCGCTACGCCGGAGGTACCGTATATGATGAGTCATCCAGCACGTTGTGTCGTGTACTTGGTGTGGTGGCGGGTGAGACCTACGTCCCCCTTCGCACATTTAAAGGGTCGGTGAGTGAACCGCGAGTGTAAACAGGGGCTTAACTTTTTCTTTTCTTTTTTTTGCATTTTATTCTCTCTCTTTCTTTCTCTCCATCGTTCTCTGTATCTCGCGGCGAGCGGGAGTGAACTTCCACCCAGTCTCTTTTTTAACAGGTGAGGGGAACAAGTGCGGTGGCACTTGCTCGAGGCAAAGGGGCGCAGCCCGTAGAAAACGACCAGTCTGGAAAAACATTGAGTCAGAAGTAGCAGAGCCCTCGTACTTTACAGAACATGTCCCCTTTTTGGCAGCGGTATATACATTTGCAGTCAGAAATAACACCGAAATACTATGTGAGACCAAAACAGAATGGTTTCCGATTGGTACAAAGTGATTTGGGGGATGACTAACTATTGAATACTTTCTCTTACTATCTGTCACAGTAAGTTGACCAACCGGCAAAGGCATCTTTATGCAACTGTCTGTTCAACTCAAAGTGATTGGCCCGAAGTCTTTTCAGTCTTTGCAAAGAATCTCAAATCTGGCCACCAGATGATCAAATGATCAAATGATCAAAATGCTAATTTGCGGGGAACTCAAAGCAAACCTTCCCTTCTGGTCTCTTCCCCCATCCTGGCAGCCGCACAGCCCCCTTCTATATTCATAAGTTCTGACTTTTTTCAGGCCCATTGTTTTCCTCCCTCTCTCCACACACAGGTTGCGTTCTCCTAATGCTATTCCACCCCTATCACCCAACGCAGAAAGGATGCCTCCTCGCAGATGCCAAGCTCACTGAATATTCGAGTGGGCCGTTCCATAATGATAATGTGTTCACTGATTCATGATGTCCCATCGCCAATGCATGCGCCACCTTTCACCCCCGTCAGAGAGGGAGGAAAGCAAACTCAAGCCAAACAAACCCTTGAGAGTGTGAGGATGCTTTTATGTCCAGAAAAAACACAGCTAACCTGTTAACTTGTGTATGTTTACAAGCCAGTCCAGCCTGGCGATGTTGACGGACGACCCAAAGGCCATTGCGGCGTCTATCCTCTGCACAACCAGAGGAGTTGATTACCCAGGATGCCTCACTTTCACAATACCACAAGAGGAGAGAATAGTGGCTAAGCTTTTTGTTGCTAGTTCAAATGGAGAGTGTGTGTGTGTGTGTGTGTGTGTGTGTGTGTGTGTGTGTGTGTGTGTGTGTGTGGTGGGGGGGGGGTTATCATAAAGCCAAAGGGAGAGTGAGAAACTAAAGAGAGGCAGGGACAAAAAGAGAGGAAGAGAGTGTGTGTGTGTGTGTGTGTGTGTGTGTGTGGGAGGAGGAGGAAGCTACAACACTGTCTTTATAATGAGCAGATCTCGTTCATTCCAGTCTCCAAGGCTTAGAGGGTTTCAGATGAATCACATATCTCCACTACAGCCCAATGCAATAAGTTTCCATTGGACCCAGTTAATCACCCCCCGCCCCCCCCCCCCCCCCCCCCCCCCCCCCCCCCCCCCCCCCCCCCCCCCCCCCCCCACACACACACACAGCACTTTGTCTTTTGATGCGCCCTACTCTCTCTCTCTCTCTCTCCCTCCCTTCCTCTCTCTCTCCCCCTCTTCCCTCTCTCATTCTCCCCCTCCTCTCTCTCTCTCTCTCCCTCCTCCCTCTCTCTCTCCCCCTCCTCCCTCTCTCACTCTCCCCTCCTCTCTCTCTCTCTCCCTCCTCCCTCTCTCATTCTCCCCTCCTCTCTCTCTCTCTCTCTCTCTCTCTCTCTCTCTCTCTCTCTCTCTCTCTCTCTCTCTCTCTCTCTCTCTCTCTCTCTCTCTCTCTCTCTCTCTCTCTCTCTCTCTCTGTCTCTCTCTCCCCCTCCTCCCTCTCTTATTTTCCCCTCCTCTCTCTCTCTCTCTCTCTCTCTCTCTCTCTCTCTCTCTCTCTCTCTCTCTCTCTCTCTCTCTCTCTCTCTCTCTCTCTCTCTCTCTCTCTCTCTCTCTCTCTCTCTCTCTCCCCCGTCTCTCTTTTGGTCCCTCGTCTTTTTAATTTTCATGCTAACATTACATATTAACATAACATACATATAGCATATTAATACTAACATCCACCGCTGCCCACCGAAGTCCTTGCCAGCGCCCTTTTTTTATTTTGGTTTTCAAAGACGGTCTACTGGTTGGAGTTTCCCCTGCTCCTCTCCACGATGTCTCTTAGACATTCACTGCTCGTCTCGTTTTTTCGTTCCTTGTCCTTTCATGTTGGACTCCCCCAAGGCTCTGATTGGTCAATATGTCCTTGCTTTTATCCTCCACTCGTCTATCATTTCTCTAAATCTTGCTGGTTGCTCTTGTCTTTTATCATTCCTTTCTCTGTGACTTACTTAACTACCTTTCTTTCTTTCTTTCTTTCCCAGCACTATATGTGTTCTATGCTTCCACACACACACACACACACACACACCCACACACACACACACACGCACACGCACACGCACACACACACCCACACACACACACACACACGCGCACCTCATCTCTGAAAACTCTCCTGTTGCCGTGGAGCCCTCTGCGATCCCTGGTGTCAGTTACCATGGGTGTTTTAAATCTCTCTCTCCCTCTCTCGATCTCTCTTTCTCCTTGTTTCTGTTTTCACCTCTCTCTTCCTTTCTCTCTCTTCTGTAACTCTCTCCCACTCATCTGTAATTTTCCTCTCTCTCTCTCTCTCTCTCTCTCTCTCTCTCTCTCTCTCTCTCTCTCTCTCTCTCTCTCTCTCTCTCTCTCTCTCTCTCTCTCTCTCTCTCTCTCTCTCTCTCTCTCTCTCTCTCTCTCGTTCCCTGTATCTCCATGATGAGGTTGTTAAGTCAACATGGTTGGCGCTGGGGGGGGGGGGTAGTGGGAGCAGTGGGTGTGTGTGTGGGGTGGGGGGGGGGGGGGGGGGGGGGGGGTTGAGGGCCGAGGCCTCACACCGCTTCAAACCAATCCACGTGTCGCCAGTTTGGTTGGTTTGCCGGCGAGGCAAGCGTTGGCTCCCTCTTAGCAAAGGGTTGAGCATCCGTTAGCCCACCTGCTGCTGCCACGGCGACAGCTGTCTGAGGAGACTCGTTACTGCCGCTGCTGACGGCACAGTCTCCTCTTTGGGGAACGAGGGAATAATTGGTGTTCACAGAGGTTGGGAACAGCGATGTTTCTTAGTTAACTTTTCTGGAGTGGGTATTCGTTTTTTCATAATGATAGCTCCCAGACCATTGCACACCCAAAGCTTTTTTAAATCGTTTAAAAGAACTTCCTCGTCTTCATCTAACTAATATAATACATTTACCTCATCATTCCTATCTAATTTCCAATGCCTCATATCCAATCTCTTATCCATCTCTTAACCAATACCTACCTCTATGCCCAGTAATAGAACAACACAGCATAGCCTATAATGTACTATAGTCAATTAATGCTTTATCCTATTGACTATTGATTACTAATTGATACTAGTCAATTACGTAAATGATGTACTATTATTGACTATAGTCAATTGTAGACTATTTGGACTGTAGTCAATTAAATGATTGCCAACAATTAACTGCTGTAGGTTTGTACAGGTTTGTGTTGGGTAACGTGAACGCTGTACTCTTTTCCTCTATCTTGTTTGTCTGTGTGTGTGTGTGTGTGTGTGTGTGTGTGTGTGTGTGTATGTGTGTGTGTGTGTGTGTGTGTGTGCTTGTGTGCGGATATGCGTGTGCTTGTGTGCGGATATGCGTGTGCTTGTGTGTGCAGTATATGGTGGAGGGGTCCTGAAGGAGATCATCCACAACCTGGACTACTGTGACATCCTGGTGCTGGGGGAGGAGCTGAGGCCAGAGCAGGAGTCCCTCCAGCTGGAGCGCAGCAGTCTACTGGGCATGCACCTGGACGCCACCAACTCCACCTCTGGCATGTCCATATATGGTAGGCTACGGGTCATGCACCTGGACACCACTAACTCCTTAGCTACAGAGAAAGACCATACAATATTACCGATTACTAGTAATATCACAATACTGTGTATGTACGTACGTATGTAAGGACCTTGCGGCCAATTTGGTGGATTTGAGCTATAGTAAAAGTCTGATGTCTATACTTTAAGTTTCAATGTAGGATCTGGAAACATTCTTTAGTGTAGTGTACTTGACTTTTCGTTCCCGCTCTCCGTTACCATGGTTACCAAGCTAGAGACTGCCGATGGCATGTCGATATGTAGTTGTAGCTTCTTACAAGAAGTTGTAACTTCTTACAATACATTTTGCCCGAAGGCATTTGGAGTGTGTCTTGCTTCTGACATGAGACGCGCATGCAGGTGAAATAGGATATTATGGCAGAGAAAAACAAAGAAGGATTATGATTTGAGTGGCCCAATGGTGTTCTGCTTTTGTTATTGGTTTATTCTTTTTCACACCGCGATCACAAAAGCTTTAATTTCAGAGGTGATTAGATGCTCTTGAAATAAAGCATGAAATAAAATTGTGCTTTGTTCGGCGTGGATTGTTGAAAATGTACTGAATATGGACATGAGGTAATAAAGGGGAACCGTCACGCACGGTTATTTTCTAATACATGAGCAGTCTGCAACAACAGCGCCATTTCCTCGAGACAAAATACAAATTGGACCATTGGAGAACGCAAATCCCGGACCAATAACATCAATGGCTTTCCTGCATTTCTTCCCCAGAAACTGAGTTGATGTTGCATACCACGATATCATGGTAAAAAGCCAATATTCCCCATATGGCCATGGTCCGGGCACCGCCACACTCCCAGATGAAATAATGAAAGCAACGCTTACTTTGCATAGCACCATTTTTTGTTTTAGTTGTTGACATAGGTCATACAAAGCAGCTAGCCGACAAATGATGCACACATTAAACAAAAACGCCCTTAAAGCCTTGAATTCAGTGGACACATCGATTCGTCAGAGTATTCTCCCGAGGAGGTAAATAAACACTCACAAACACCGCAATGTCACGTTTATTAAAAACACAAGGTTGTCTACGTCCGGGCTGAGTCCAGCCATGTCCTTGATTTACATAACTGTATTATTTGAGGTTAGAGGAGCGCTGAAGTCCTTGGCGCCATTGTCGTACAAATGCAACCGGTAACTATAGAGATGCCTCCAGTGTTTGACCATTTCTGGTAACCGTGGTTACCGCCCTCACATCTTAACCAGCCCCTCCCTGCCCCCAACAGGCGTGGACTCCATGTCAAACTACGAGCACGTGATCCGACAGGTGCGCTACGGCCACTGGCATCCTGGCACGCCCACCCAACGCCGCTTCCGCCTCACCTGCTCTGAGCTGAACGGACGCTACACCAGCAACGAGTTCAGCCTGGAGGTCAGTCTGAGCAGAGCTGACCCCGTCCCCGGAGTTGGAGGATTTCGGACAAGAGCACAATTCCAAAAAACCTGAAGAAGTCGGTTCTGTTTGCTGATTCCTTTTTTTTTTTTTACGTCGTTCCAGGTCAGCACGCTCCATGACTCGGAGGCCGGCGATCATGTCAACTACATGGTGGCACCACCGCAGTACATGCAAATGGTCCATCATCCGTCTTCCCTAGAACACAAGCTGTACCCCGGCCACAGCTCAGGTGAGACCAGACAACAAAACAGATTTTGAACAGGCTCCAGCGTTTCAAAGCCTCTGTCAAATAAAGCCAAATGGTACCTCTCACTTTGAATGAAAATCCAATCAAATAAAGACAAACATTATGAATGAATCCCCTCGCTTTTCAGCTGAAATTGAATCAAAGCAGCAATCCTTTATTCCTGACCTCTGGAGGGCAGGAGGTGCACTTCAAACAAGCGTTCAAACAAGGGAAGGCAAATTGACGGCGTGGCGCCTTGCTCATGCATCTTCCATTATCCCCTGCCTGTTCTTCTACTCTGAACAGATGAAATAAAAGCAGGCACAGCAGACACCCCTTTAGATAGTGAGTTTTCGGAAGGATTTGAAAAAGTCAACCGCACTGCTCCCAAGGCCTAGGGGCACAAAGCTTTTGCAATTAAACAACAACATCTAAATTTACCATCCACGTTTGCATGCGAGGCCCTTTGATACGGGAAGATCTACACAAATAAACATGGTTCAATTGAACTCGAAACTAAACCCAATGTGGGGTTTGTCATGTCTCCTGCACAGCAAGAGGGAAGAAGAACAAACTCTAGTTCATTCCAAGGCACTGATGTTTTTCTACCATGCAGTTTACATTCTAACTCCTAAGCCGTCCCTGACCACAAGCTTGGAACCACAGTTCCAGCCTCATAGCGGGTTCCAACGGGGCTGTAGTCCCATTAGACCCAGGGGATTCAGGGACTAGCTAAAGAGCAGGTGTGGAAGGTGGGAGGTGGGAGGATGAGGAGAGTGGTTTCTGACCTAGATCACATGGGTCTTAATTATTGATGCGTCTCTAATGGGTTCTACATGGCGTCCCAGAGAGTTCTGCTGCTGTTTGCTAACTCGGAGGGCAGAGAGGCAGTGGGTGAGGAAGGGGAGGTGAAAAGGAGGACAGCTGGAGACACACTTCTGGAAGACAAAGTGGAAAGTCATCGGGGTCTGAAATTGTCTGAAAATCTTCTCCAGTCAGTGTGACAGGTGAATGACTACTCTGTACCACCCAATCAGAACTTTTTAACTGCCACTTCTGAAAGCGTTGACTTGGAAAACATCAGAGATAGAGACGCCTACTCACTGGTCAAACCTGTCCACCAATGGCTTTTACTTTCCTTGAAAACCTGGATTTAAAAAAGGTTGTTGTGCAGTCATGGAAAACATATGGAAAAGGTCCAAATTGATCAAATGTCCCTGAAAAAGCTAGAACAAGTCATGAAGAAATAGCTGAGGGCATGTCAGTGTGTAGTTGTATGTGAGTTTATGTCTAACTAACTTCCTACAATACATGAAGAAATAGCAAAGTTACACTACAAAACATATTTCATGTTCATGTGGGCTATGTTCAGTCACCAACTAAAAGTTGGTGACTGAACATAGCCCACATGAACATGAAATATTGCAACTAACTAACAGACAAGTGTGCAACTAAAAGTTGCACACTTGTCTGTCAAGGTAATCAGCCAGCCTGCAATGCTTTGTGAGAAGATACGATGGAAGTGAAAATTCTAATGGAATATCAGTCACTAAATGAAACACTACCTGACATTACAGAACATATTTGTAAGCTTTCATCATAATCTTTATTTTGCCAATAGTAGCAACATTAATGCAAATTTCAAACGATGGCGTTAGCTTAGGTGTTAACTTTCACATATGCCTGGCAGTCACTATGTGAGTTCTTGACATTGACTGCTTGTACGTCATGGGTTATAAAACACCTCAATGTTGAATGGCTGGCTATAGTGTGGTGCACAGTAGTGGCACATCAAGTACAGGGTACAATGATAACAAGAAGAAGCAAAAAAGGGTGTTGAAAGTAAAACAACAACAAAAAGTGACTGAGGGTGTGTGTGTGTGTTTAAAGGGGTTTGGGGGTGGAAACATGTAGCGCACTCGGTCTCTGTGAAGAAGACCAAAGGCCATGGATTGGGTGTTGTGTTGTGAATCAAATGATCAATTAAAGCCTCCTCTATAAGTTGGTGCACTGAAACACACACACACACACACACACACACACACACACACACACACACACACACACACACACACACACACACACAGGAACGGGTCTAGTGCAGACGCCAAGCTATTTTGGAGTCTAGAGATCTGAGTATAAAAAATACACATTTGAGATCAAGAGAGCAACTCACCCACCCCCCCCCCCCTCCCTCCCCAGTGTGTGTGTGTGTGTGTGTGTGTGTGTGTGTGTGTGTGTGTGTGCGCGCACGCACAGTGCTTACGATACAAAACAGAGCATACGATAAAAGTCCCAGACATATATGTCCCAGAATTGCACTGAAAATGTCTTTATGTGTCAATTAATATGTGTCATGGATGTGTGTGTATATATTCGACATCAATATATATATTTACCAGACATTTCGATGTTACAGTAGCAAAGTACTATAGAGCAAAGGCCCATGAGGCAATATAACATGCATTATTCCATTTCAGTTGGGATGGGTTGTATACTAAAGCATTGCATTTCATATTTCAATGTTATATAATAGGAGTGCCGAGTGCCGCCACAGTAGTGATTGTGATGTGCATCGCCGCCCTGGTGGTGGTAGTGGTGCTGGGCATCTACCGCATCCACCTGACCCACCAGCAGGAAGCCAAGCTGGTGGAGACGAACAAGGAGACAGACGTGGCCTGGGACGATTCGGCCCTCTCCATCACTGTCAACCCCATGGAGGTAAGTGGGGAGGAGGAGGAGGAGGAGGAGGAGGAGGAGGAGGAGGAGGAGGAGGAGGAGAGTCGGTTGCTAGAACAGATTCACTCCTCAGAAAAATCCCTCTTAGAATATTGTTTCAAATTATGATTACAAAACTGCTAACATCCAAAATGTTTAAACTAATACTAGTTTCCCTGTCAGTAATTTATCAAGTGAAGTTAGTGCCACACTGAGGGGATATTGACACAGAAGCAGAACCGGAGAGGAGCAATCAATGGAATTGGCTGTGGAATGACTAAGTGTGACATTTGTTTAAAAAAGGAGCTAATGTGGTGTGCAATATGGAGCGACAAAGAAGTTACATTTCCCAGAATCAAAGCTTTCACAACGCCACACAACGAAAAATTTAAAAAAAAAATGCTGCCACTTTTCACCATTCTAGATTTTATAACAAATCTGTAGTGTTTGACTTCACTTCTAATACTGGTCTGATGACTTCCCTACTTGGTGGTTGAGTAGAAGGGAATTATTATTTCGTAGTGGGAGAGAAAAAAGGACCATTTAGCGGACAGTGAGTTGACCTGTGGAGAAGTGAGCAAAATAGAACGGTGAATTATTTTGATCCTGTGCAATATAAACCAAATATTATTCGTTATAATAACAAGACTGGGCACAGTTGGTGCTGGCTTTTCTACACAGGTTTGCATCTCCAAACCCTGCATCAACTCTGCTGTTTGATGCTGAATAAAACCATGAATAACGTAAAGTTTGTTGTCCATTACCAGACAGATGGTTTTGTGTCGTTTGTATTGCCAGAATAGGCAGCTTAAACCCACACGGGTGTCATCTCCAGTTAAAGAATGGGGTTTTGTACGTTGTCGTTCTTTCATGTGCTATAGTTTCGTATGGATTCATTTTCACACAACACTATAATGGGAGGTGTGAGAGTGAACATCACACTGTCTCACATCCCACTATGTCCCAACAGAACCTTGCACAGCCCCAGGCCACCGAAGAAGAGGAGGCGAGTGAAGAGGACGAAGAAGAGGAGGAGGATGAGGACGATGAAGAGGAAGACGAGGATGACATCACCAGTGCCGAATCAGACGACAGCGAGGAGGAGGTGGATGTCCAGCTACCCAGGATTCAGCAGTCCAGCAAGAAAGGGCACAACTTTGACAAAGCAACGATATCTTACTAAAAAAACGAAAAATATATAAACAAATTCACATCAAACACATACGCGCACATACATTCACAAACACACAATCACATAGAGAACCCTCCAGTGCAGTGGTCGAAACAGAAGACTTTGTGATGCGGCTGTTAAATGAGGTAACAACTCCCCCTAGTGGTGAAACTTTAAAGAGAGATGATAGCCGTCCTTTACTCTTCTGGCGTTCTCTCTCTCTCTTTTTCTTTCTTTCTTTCTTTCTTTCTTTCTTTCTTTCTTTCTTTCTTTCTTTCTTTCTTTCTTTCTTTCTTTCTTTCTTTCTTTCTTTCTTTCTTTCTTTCTTTCTTTCTTTCTTTCTTTCTTTCTTTCTTTCTTTCTCTCTTTCTTTCTTTCTTCTTTCTCTCTCTCTTCTCTCTCTCTCTCTCTCTCTCTCTCTCTCTCTCTCTCTCTCTCTCTCTCTCTCTCTCTCTCTCTCTCTCTCTCTCTCTCTCTCTCTCTCTCTCTCTCTCTCTCTCTCTCTCTCTCTCTCTCTCTCTCTCTCTCTCTCTCTCTCTCTCTCTCTCTCTCTCATTTGGGACTTTTAGATAGGACACCAAGTTGAAGGAGTTAAAAGGCTGCTTATCTCTGCGCCATGCAAGCAGTGGCTTTGCTAGCTGTTTGTGTACCACGCAAGCCATAGAACAAAATAGTTTAGAGCCTAGCACAGTGCACACAGCATCTTATCTGAAAACAATTTTACACACACAGACATACGCATACACCCATCATTCAAGTTAGCCGTGTGAAAATGGCTGTATGGCTCTTCAATTAACATATACCACTGCTTGGCAAACCATTTCATCATCGTTCTGACTCCTAAAAGGAAAGCACACCAAATGATTACGTCTCTCTTTAGGGTTGCTTGAAATTTCATTTTGCCAGCAGTCTTTGTCACAACCATTGGCTGTATGGAGGGAAGTACACATGTAACACCCCCATTGCTTGTTTTCCATTTCGTTTTTTTCTTTCTTTAAACAAGACCTGTGCTGTTTCAAATTGATGTGTCATGGTCCCTTGACAAAATGGAGGACTAAATGTTTGTCTTTGATTTGTATATATTTTTAGGTACTGAATAGTGCTTATTCCGGCCTGAATGGAAAATCCAGGTGACTTTAAAGATACAACGTATTTTCAATGGCACTCAAGGTAAACAAAAATAGTACTGGGGTTGCTGTAGTCTCATGTAGCCGTACATCTTCTCGCAAACTCTCAAAAGTCTGGGGAAATTCAAGCGGAAAAGATAAGTAGAGCGGGGTCGAGACAATGTCGGCAGTCTTCATATTTGTACGTGTCTCCACATACTTTTCATTGCAACCAATGAAAATACACTGAGGAGGACAGTGTACGATGTTAACCAGTTGTTTCCAGAGACACATGTTTCAAACGTGTTGCCCATTGAATGACTTGCTCAGGACTTCTGAGATTTTGTGATCTAAACATTTTGGAGTGGAGAGTTTCCTCAGACCCAGCTGGAGTGTGCGAGATGGAGATCTGGCTATGCAAGATTAAGATTACAGTGCTATTGTAGATGTCACGTTATTAATTTATTTTTTGACAGATTTGGTGAGATGGGAGATAATTCCTTGTACATTTTATATGCACATCTTATGTAAATATTGAGTAGAGTATAGTAGGCTGACCCTGCCCCCAAAACGAGCCCGTCATTTACACATAGTGACTCCACCCCCTTTATATGTACAGACACTCCCCCTAAACCCTGACCAATCCCAAGTCTTTTTACAGCTCACTGACACCACCCATCCATCCAGGTCTTTTGTGTGCATATATACGTTTTTGGTGGTCACTTTGAATCAGATTCCTTGTTTGTGTAAACTGTGTGTCGGTTGAAATGCATTTTTTGTAATTACATTGGATGGATCCTGCAGTGAGCAACATCGCCAAAAGAATCCAATCTAAAAAATCCTCTGTCTTTGTGTACAAGAAGGGCATTACTTTAACAGATTAGGCTGCTCCGTAACCTGGTCACCCTCGCTGTTTAGGTAATAGATCCACAGCTGGAGAACAAGTGTGACTTTGAGTGATCGACAGCATCATGCAGCCATTTGTTGAAAGGTTTAGCTGTTCCTTGGGTGTAGCAGGAAGGTCCTTTGTGTATAGCTTTGTGTTTGACAGATTTTCATGTGTTGTTTAGGAGTGCCCCCCCCCCCCTCCTCCTCCACCTCATCTACTCTATGACACTTTGTTCTTGTGACGTCACCCCCTTACCCCCCCCCCCCCCCCCCCCCCCCCCACCCCTGCGATACCTTTTGGTGGACATGACTTTGCATTGACCTGATTCCTAATGTTGTCTGCCGTTCGTTTTTAGAAGAGGAGAAGGGTGAAAATAGAAGATTACAAAACAATGAACAATCTTGTACAATGTGTAAAACTTTTTTAATTTATTTATTTGTTATTTTTCTGGACTCTTTGGTCTGATTTCCTTTGGAATGGTCACTGCAGCACTTTCTGTAAATGGACCAATAAAAACTTGTTTTAGAATCTATAGTCGTGTGTCTCTTGCTTGTGTGAATTTGTGTGAATGCTGTCTGAGCCTCTGTTTAGTTCAGTTCATTGTTGGAAAGGAGTCTTAAGGCCTATGCTCGGGCGACTGAGGTTAGCAACACAACCAGGCGTCTGGCTGACTGCTCTATGGTCTAAATAAAAATGACGATGCTACAACTGATCATAACTACAAGAAATATGCCTACTAATGGTAATATTTTATTGATAACGTCAGACAGCGTGTATAAATTCAAGCAAACCGGCCACCGGGATATCACCAGAAACCATTCGATGCTCTTTCACAACCGTTCAGTGTGCTATCGGCCCAGTGCCGAACAAGATCTGTGATGGTAGACTGCAATGGTCGGTGCGCGGACACGAGGAATGGCAAATGCAAATTGTATATCCATAGATCAAAATTCACAAATCATTTTTGGAAATGACTATTGTACCATTCCTATAATTATTATAACTATAGGATATTATTATTAGGTTTAATGTTTGTCTTCCTCCCCTCATGTGTCCATTATGGTCTAAACTATGGCTGCATATTACATTACATTGCATTTATTTAGCAGACGCTTTCGTCCAAAGCGACTTACAGTAAGTCCATTCAACCATGAAAGAAAAATGCACAAATCGTTTAAGTGCCTACAACTTCAAAAAGGAAGCAACGCCACTTATTTGAAGTACTACAATGTAGAAACAAGAGATAGAGACGAGTTTCTTCTTTCACTTTTCATTCACCAAGATGCAGTCTGAAAAGATGAGTTTTCAGCCTGCAGCGGATGATGGTTAGGGATTCAGCTCTCCTGATCCTGTCCTCAGTGGGGAGCTCGTTCCACCACTGTGGAGCCAGGGCTGCAAACAATGGACATCTTGTTGAGCGCTTCTCTGGGGAGGCTGCTGGGGTTCTCAAGTAGTGAGGGAGCAGCAAGTAGTGAGGGAGCAGCAAGTAGTGAGGGAGCAGCAAGTAGTGAGGGAGCAGCAAGTAGTGAGGGAGCAGCAAGTAGTGAGGGAGCAGCATGTAGTGAGGGAGCAGCAAGTAGTGAGGGAGCAGCAAGTAGTGAGGGAGCAGCAAGTAGTGAGGGAGCAGCAAGTAGTGAGGGAGCAGCAAGTAGTGAGGGAGCAGCATGTAGTGAGGGAGCAGCAAGTAGTGAGGGAGCAGCAAGTAGTGAGGGAGCAGCAAGTAGTGAGGGAGCAGCAAGTAGTGAGGGAGTAGCAAGTAGTGAGGGAGCAGCAAGTAGTGAGGGAGCAGCAAGTAGTGAGGGAGCAGCAAGTAGTGAGGGAGCAGCAAGTAGTGAGGGAGCAGCAAGTAGTGAGGGAGCAGCAAGTAGTGAGGGAGCAGCAAGTAGTGAGGGAGCAGCAAGTAGTGAGGGAGCAGCAAGTAGTGAGGGAGCAGCAAGTAGTGAGGGAGCAGCAACTAGTGAGGGAGCAGCAAGTAGTGAGGGAGTAGCAAGTAGTGAGGGAGCAGCAAGTAGTGAGGGAGCAGTAAGTAGTTTGGCAGTTATTGCTCGTTGTGCACGGGCTGGGGTGTATGGTTTGACCGTGTCCTGGATGTAGGATGGGCCTGATCTGTTAGCGGCACGGTAAGCAAGAACCAGTGACTTGAAAGGAATGCGGGCGGCACCGGTAGCCAGTGCAGGGCGCGGTGTAGTGGCGTAGTGTGGGAGAACTTGGGTAGGTTGAAGACCAGTCGGGCCGCCGCATTCCGGATGAGCTGCAGAGGAAGAATGGCGCATGCAGGCAGTCAATGGCGCATGCAGGCAGTCAATGGCGCATGCAGGCAGTCAATGGCGCATGCAGGCAGTCAATGGCGCATGCAGGCAGTCAACGCGCGAGATGACAAGAGTCTGGACCAGAACCTGGGTGGCCTTCTGGGTGAGGAACGGACGTATCCATCTGATGTTGTACAGCATGAATCTGCAGGAGCGGGCGGCCGTAGTGATGTTGGCAGCGAAGGACAGCTGGTCATCCAGTGTCACACCCAGGTTCATTGCCGTCCGTGTCGCAGGCGCCACAGAGTGGTCAATACTGATTAAGAGGTTGTGGAAGGGAGACAACTTCCCTGGAAGGAAGAGCAGCTCCATCTTGTCCAGATTGAACTTCAGGTGGTGAGATGTGTGCTTCTACCTGGGTTTCAGACCGTGAAAAAGAAAGAATTAGTTGTGTGTAGGAAAGGCCGTGGGAGTGAATGACTGAACCCAGTGACTTGGTGTACAGAGAGAAAAGGATGGGCCCCAGGACAGAACCCTGAGGGACCCCAGTAGTGAGACTACAAGGATCCGACGCTGGTCCTTTCCAGGTTACCATGTAAATGCGATCCTTGAGGTAGGATGTGAACACGGCGAGTGCAGAGCCCGAGATTCCCAGTTCTCCGAGGGTGGAGAGGATGATCTGATGGTTTACTGTGTCAGAGTCTGCTGAAAGAGAGGGAGGCAGTTCTAGCAGCGGGGAAGGAGAGCGGACTCAGGTGAGTGGCCTGCCTTGACGCCGGACTAGTGAGGGTCAAGAAGGTTCTGGTGGAGGCATGCAGAGAGAAAAAGACTGCACGCTCTAGAGGTTTGGAGTTAAATGGTAGTAGAGAGACCGGCTGGTAATTCTTTACATCAGATGAGTTGAGTGTGTGTTTCTTTAAGAGAGGGCTCACTCTTGCTGCTATAAGAGTGTTAGGAAAACAACCAGCAGTCAAAGAGGTGGAGGAAGGAAGAAGGTCCACAGCAACAGACTGAAGAAGGTAGGGTTAGGGTCGAGAGGGCAGGTCGTTGGGTATAGGAGTACCTTGTTGGCAGTGAGAGGAGAAAAGGAAGTTTGAGTGGGAGATGAAGAGCTGACGATAGGACAGATGGTGACAGCAGGTGGGTGGGGGAATGAGGAGTGTATGCCATCTATCTTTTTGACAAAGTAGTTAAAGAAATCACTCGGTAGAAGGGAGGAGGAGCAGTGGGGGGATTAAGGAGGGTGGAGAAGATAGATTTTTAGGATTGGGGAAGGAGGATTGAATTTTAGATTGAAAGAAGGAACTTTTGGCTGCAGATAGAGAGGCAGAGTAAGAGGAGAAAAGAGATTGGTAGGCAAGATGCTCATCAGGGAGCTTGGATTTGCACCATGCTCTTTGGCTGCCCTGAGAGTGATTCTGTCAGCACACACTGAGTCAGACCACCATATAGGCTCCCTCATGTTTCCTTGAAGGGAGGTTCGTTTTTATTTGAGGTCTGTAGATGTTGCTCAGTTTTGATGTAATTTAGGGTTAATTTAAACCGCTTTAAAATGTGTTAACCTCTATTTATTTTGCACCCAAATAAGTTTTTGTGTATAGGATAAGAAACTGATTTTTGAACTGTCCACCTGCAAATCCCCTTTGACCATGGACAGGAATGCAGGCTCCCTGCTGGGGCTGCTTGATCTCAGCCCCATTGCATTCTTCTTGATCTTCTCGAGCATTATGTTGGCATCAAAGGTTCTCAGATTTAGATCTTATCCAACAAATAGAATACACCAGATACACTTTTACAATCATTGTGGCCACAATTCTTCATTAATCCTTTTCTCTGCTCTTATATGATTTGATTGAATTAAATCTTTGTATATGTAAAGTCAATTTGCCTTTCATCTGTAACAAGTTTATTAAGAATCCACTTCATTGGACTGAAGTCAAAAACGCAACGTTACGTTTTTAAATCCTAGGTAAGTGATCGTGGTTGGTGGCCCGAAGTTTAGATAGATCTTCAGGAGCTGGCCTCCTTTAAACTCCAAAAGTTAGGAAACAGTGTTCTCTAATCGAGCGCCCTGTCTGTGAAACAGTCTGCCCCCTGTAACCAGGGAAGCTGACTCTCCTGATGAATTGAAATACAAACCTAAAACCTATTTCTTCACTCTCCTAGTGTGTGTCCCTCAGTTTCTCATTCCAGCTCAATCAACTTGTTAGACATCACTAGCCCACCCCTGCTTCCAATAGGTACTAGATTAGAGTTCTTTCTTGTCTGCTTCTTGTTCGCCATGACCAATCTGTTTTAGTGTGTGTTGATCCTGACTGGACATCCGGCCTCCCCACCTGACGGCTACCAGTTTACCTGTAACTCTATACCACCAGGGACATTACTATTTTCTAACAATTTACCTTTACTTAAACAGTGGTTCTTGTTATGCTACCATTATGTCGGTCCATTTTCACACCCATTGCACTACCAACCATCCCTGGAAGGAGGGATCCCTCTTTCTGCGTTCTTCTCAAGGTTTCTTCCTTGATCAGCCCTTTGGGGGGCTAGGGTGAGGGGGGTGTCATAACATGTGGCATGTGAAGCACGTGGACTGTGACTAAGGGCTCTAGAAATACAATTGACTTCACTTGACTTAAAGAAAAGACCATGCTGCTACTTCCGAGTCATTTAATCCCAGATTCAAAACGTCTGTTAAAATGTATTGAATTAAATTATTCATAAATGATTCTGATGTTCAATATATATAACGTGATGACAAATTATTCAATAGCACCCCCAACGATGGTGCGGTTGGATTAAGGTACATGCACAAACATACTATGGGCACTGTAATAATTGCACCCAATAAAACAGCTACACCAACATACATGCAGAAGCTGTTGGTTGCAGCATGTGCATGACCAACAGGCCTGAGCAGCTACTGCAGTACCATATTTCACGGACGAACGCGCTGACAAGGTGACACCTAAAGTCACGTGATATCCTCATGATGACCTCATTAGCATATCGTACACATAGGCTAGAAAATAATTGACGCTCAGCATGTCATTGACAGTGTGGGCATTGCTATTGACTTTGTCCAGCATTGTCTGCTTTGACGATCATCTGCAATCTTTACGAATGGTTTGACTCAATTATTCGTTTTTGTATAGGTAATCAGGGAAAATTGATTGCATTTGAATTGAGTTTTCTTTGAGGTCATTTTGCCAGCCTGGCTATTTGACAGTCAACATCATAGCTATTCTGCTGTCTTCAATAGACTTCTCAGAATCGGTTCACTGATGCAAAATGTTAACATACATTACATATTATGTAAGTATACATTAATATCCAAAGTGCACAGATTATCTCTGGGAGATGAAGTGGGTTAAGAAGCTGATGGCCTGATCTTATCACTATAACTCCCCCATCTTCTAGTGTACATGTAGCTGACCTGAGCAACGGCTCCGTTCTTATACAACATCACATTGCCATGGCCTAAGAGACGCACCCAAAGACCAACAACATCTGTTATCAGTCAAAGAGATGGAAAACGATGTACCTTTAGTTAAATAAAGACGTTTCTAGTTTTTTGTCTTGTGACATCGCACAGCATCTGTTGAGTAATCTAAATGTAAACCTCTCAAACACCGCTGAATGAACACATCTAATTTCAATTTGAGGCTTATCTGTCACAACAGCAGTAAGAAGCAATTAATTACGGACGAAGTGCAAGAGTAGGCCTATTATTGCGAAGGCAACCAGGCGACAATAATCTCTGCGCTACAAGTTGTGTGAAACAATTATCTCCTGCCAAGCAAACTTGATGACTTCTGCAAACTTTTCAGGAAGGGATAGAGGGAGGGGGTGAGGCACTTTGAGAATGTAACCAACAACCATGAGAGCGAATGAGATATGGATGTGTACTACTTAGATTAATGGGCTGGTCCCTCGTTGGGGACTCAATATACCTGAAAAGACGAGCTAAAACTCCATTCAATGGAGGATTCAAAAGATAAAGAGGGCTTTTTTCCACACTCTCTCGTACCGGTTTTGTCATCACAGGGTCGCAAACGCTATTTTATACAATACTAATAATCCTAGCGACCATCTTGACACATCTTCTTGAGTTCTTCTTGACAAATGAATTTGTTTAAGGGTCTAATATTCTTTTAAATTGTCGTTTGTTGAAGCCCACAATTGCCACTTATAATCACGGCCCGGTGTTATGCCAAGAAAAGCATACCGCAATTCTTTCGACTGTGAGAACCTGTTAATCTAAGTGATCTTTGTCAAATCGAATCTAAATTATCTTTGTGTCACAGTATCATTAACAAGACATAGATAGATGTGTGTGTACACACACACACACACACACACACACACACACACACACACACACACACACACACACACACAGTAGGCGGGGCAAAATCAGCCCTCCTGTATTATGCATCCCCCTACGACCAAACCATATCACGTAGGTACGTAATCGTTAATGAGGGAATCAGTCATTTAATATTTTACTCTTACAACTGATAACTCAAAATGCTTTACCTAGTTGCTGAGAATATGCAGCCTCGTGAGACCATCCCGATCACCTAACCCTCTGAAGATCGTTTTGTTCAAGGCGGTTGACGTTCAACTGAAAGTTGTATTACCGCCACCTCCTGGCCTGTTGTTTGTGTGGATGTAATTCTCTCTCTCTCTCTCTCTCTCTCTCTCTCTCTCTCTCTCTCTCTCTCTCTCTCTCTCTCTCTAGTGAGAACATAAAAATGTGTTTTGCAACAAAAAAAACAGTGCAAACATTATTTACTAGGAGTCATAAAGTGACACAAATTCATGTACAAAAATTAAACGTAAGTAAAAAAGGAGCACGATTATGAAATGTTCCATTTTGACCATCAGCTTCTGATGCTGCTGAGAGATGAACCCTTGCGGATGGGATTACAAATCCAGTGTGACCCAGCTGTTTCGCATTGTGGAAGGATTATGCAATCCACACGCCCATGACGGCCGGCATTACCGTAGCACTTCAGGGTCAAGGGAACAGCTTTCTACTGCAATGTAATAACCATGCTTTAGATACAAATAAAAAAGACCAGCCTTCCCCTCTCTCTTGCGACTGCAACAACTGCTATCAACCAGAAGATGGTAGCAGAATGTCAGGTTAAACAACTTTAACAGCCATGACAGATTCCAGTCTAATACAGGGCGTGAGAATAGCATAATCACATGTACATACAATGCCACAGTAACATATGTGTATTTGAGTACACAATTGAGTAGAAAAAAACTACTGACACTGGCACTATTGCTTTGTGGATATGAATATTTAGATATAAGGTGTTGCATTTGTCAAAATAACATTGCGCACGGACGCACACGCAAACACACACACACACACACACACACACACACACACACACACACACACACACACACACACCTGAATCAGGCATTACAGCATAGTCTCAACCAAAGGGTGATTTGTAGTTCCTTGTGACGAATACACACCACAGGTGTGTATGTTTGACAGGTTACACAACTCATTGTAGATGCAGCTTTGAAGTACCATGCTTTGTTTGGTGACGTTTGGAAAAGGTTGAGACAGCAGGAGGGAGGTCCGAACGGAACTGAGAACATTAGCAAGGACTTCAATGGACAGATCGACGTGTTCACCCTGTCAACATTTTGAAACTGCCCCAACACAACTTATTTGGACAGCTCTCATCTTTTCTGTACCGCCTCGTTCAGCAGAATCCCAAGCACAGAATTCGGAGAAAGAAAAACAACGAATAATACGGTCAAAGTAATTGAAAGAACAAATCGCAGAAATGGAGAGCAGTGTGTGTTTGAGTGCACGGTGTGTGTGTGTGTGTGTGTGTGTGTGTGTGTGCGTGTGTGTGTGCGTGCGTCTGTGGTAGAAAGAAGCAGACATATGTTGAGGGTGCGCTTATGCGCAAAGACAGGGCATGTGTGGATGCGGCGGATGTGTTTGTGTCACTGATATCTATAGAAGATATGAGGAGGAATCATGCTTCATTTATATTCAGTGTAAACCTCGGGTAAAGAATGTTACAATTATTTCCCTCTTCCATAGTCTCCTTCATAAGAACACAACGCAAGATATCAAAAAGCACCGCTCACAAATTACCGTTGCCTTAGTTACTGTTCTTTTTTTATTTCTTACATTAACGGTGCAGCCATCTGCCAGTGAACACGCGGGTGCTTTCACCTCGGCAGATATCGAAAAAGATCATGATGTAACCGATACAGGGAGGGGCCCAACCTCTTACGTTGCACCGGCCCCCGTCATGGCTCCACCACCGCCACCTCCAATCAGGAACGCATGTGTCACGCATGGCGCATCCTCCAGCAATCCACGGTTGGAGAAGTTAAGGTAGCAGACATAGGGGTGCCTACGGTTGGACTACCTGGGTATTCAACATTTTGAACACTGAAATGTCGTTGAGCTTTAAGAACCATACGTTTTACATACTGAGTTTTGCAAACAATATGCTGAATGAATGCCAATTTTTGTGTTGTGTATAATGGATATGTGTTGTGCTACAGAAAATATTTTATATGAATACTTAAGCTGTGTCAGTGGAATATAAAGATATCTACATGTTTGTGTCTCAAAGTTTATATTGACAATTTTGCATTGGATGTATAGATTTATTTGGAGATTTTGCCTAAACCTACCCAATACCGCTATCTTTGCTCTACTTTGCTTTATTTGCATCAAATATTGACCCCAGGTACTCATCAGATGTTGTGCTATGGCCATAGGGCTACCAACTGATCATGCAGTAGGTGGTATTCAATCTAAAACAATATATATCAGGCGGAAATTAAATCTTCCACTTACGCTGTGTTGTAGCTTTCTTCACCCTAACCAAGTAGCATTGACATTGAATATTTCACTTGCACAACATTCTCACAGGTGTAGCCCTTGCAGTTGTGGAGATATCCTCTATTTACTTTGGGTATGTTCTTTTCAGAAAGAAACTCAGAAATAGGCCTATGAAGAGGTTAAAGCTGAAAGGGTTAGCAGAATTGTCAAAGGCCTGCCCCAGTTTATAGTCAACAGGACTCCAAACTATGCTACACACCGAGTGTGTGTGCGTGCCAAGGACTCAAGACTTGTTATGGAATGAAATGAAAGGAGAACACAAACACAGTTGGACAGGCAGGACAGTTCTATCAATTTCAAAGGAAGACTGGAACACATGATGGATCAAAAGCCAGATGAAGTTGAAATGATACTTTCCGGTCAAGAGGCAGCTTCCCAGCAGAGCTAACAAGTAGGACCACTCAGCTCAAGGTCTTAAAAAAAATCATATTTCAATCCACTTTAAAGAGCTGCTCCTTGAATCATTAAAACATAAAAAAGACAAGCTCCAATCGGTGAGAGAGACACCCCCTCTCCCCATCTCGTGTTTGTGGCGTCAATGTATTTCTAATGAAAAGTACTTAAGCTTGGATTGTGTGAGGTAACAGGGAAGACCTCCATCATTCCAGTGTTTAGAACTGCAATTACAATCAATATGATTCTCCAAAGCTTTTGTAATCATCTGAAGAACACCGCTGCTACCATTTCAGAAACGTATTAATCTGCCATTCATCTGAAAGCAGATGGAGCACGGTGATTTTATCAACACTGGTCCACCGCAAAACATGAATGGGGGTAGGTGGGGGGTGGGGGGGGGGGGTAGGTAGGTGGGGAGGGTAGGTGGGGGCGTAGGTGGGGAGGGTAGGTGGGGGGGGGTAGGTGGGGAGGGTAGGTGGGGGGGATAGGTGGGGAGGGTAGGTGGGGGGGATAGGTGGGGAGGGTAGGTGGGGGGGTAGGTGGGGAGGGTAGGTGGGGAGGGTAGGTGGGGGGGGTAGGTGGGGAGGGTAGGTGGGGGGGTAGGTGGGGGGGTAGGTGGGGAGGGTAGGTGGGGGGGTAGGTGGGGGGGTAGGTGGGGAGGGTAGGTGGGGAGGGTAGGTGGGGGCGTAGGTGGGGAGGGTAGGTGGGGAGGGTAGGTGGGGGGGGTAGGTGGGGAGGGAGGGAGGGAGGTCTGCAGCACAATGGAAAGTTACGCCAACTTTAAAACTTTGATCCCATAAGCTTAGCTCTGTCAAATAATATTTACTGGGACGCTTGGGGTGGGGTGAGCACTACTCCGCTAAATGCCCAAACTGAAAATGCAGCTTTGGCGCTAATGCAAATGGGGCTTCATTTAGCTTGTCTTGGGTGCGTGGTATGGTCGGGCTGTTTCTCTAACGCACGTGCGAGTAAACCGAAAGAAACAGCAAGACGCTGACTTTTTTTAATTCACATTTAATAGATGCTGACGGCACCACATTCCACGGACTTAAGACCCAATGAGACTCACTTTGCTTTCCGCAGATAAATCTCAAATCCACAAAAAACAACGGTCAAATTAGAAGAAAAAACGAAATCATAAAATTAGACCAGAATTTATTACAAGATTAAAAAAAATAAAGCCAAAAGCAGGAAAGGCAGAATAAACAAAGCATAAAAAACATTGAGAAAATAACCATCTGAAAATATAAGTGTGTGCTTAATTTGTAGAATCTCATAGTCAGGCACATTAGCAATCAAAGAAGACCCAGATCAATCTCGCTCTGCTGAAGAGAGCCGTCCAACTGACGCCAGTCCCTCAGATCGCCATGACGGATGGAGGCTTGAAATGCACTGAGAGAGAGTGACTGAGTAGATGATTCAGGTACAAACTACCAGAGACAGCGTGGACTTTTTACTGTTGCGCAGCCCATTAGATGGGTTGGAACTTAGTACATGGCATGCAAGAGAGCTGTTTCTCTTGGCCTCTACTTTGCCATTTGGATGTGATCGAACACAAACAACTCCAGAAATAGATATTATAAATACCAACATGCTTCGGTGGAAGCCAAGTGTGCACACACTTGGGGGGGGGGGGGGGGGGGGGGGGGGGGGGGAGCCTTGGCAACGTGTGGACAGAACACATTTAGAGACTGGCCCATTGCGCATCAGCCCACACATAGTCTCTCTCCCAAGAAAAGCTCACCAAAAACAGTCCTTAAAATGTTTTTTGTGACAGTTTTAGCATCTATTTGCCTGATTTCCATATTCTCCATTGCTCTAACCCATCGCCCTTTAAGCTCAAATCTGCCCGGGCAGCAGAAGAAAAGAAATTGAATTAAAAGTTTGATTAAAAACCATCCTAAAATCCCACCCCACCTGCCAACCCCGCCCACAATGTAAACAAAAGCCCTTGCAGCAGTAGGCCTTCTGATACCATCTTCACCAGCTCCTCATTGTCATAAGCACTGTCCGTGTCTGCTGTCCGTGGCCGTGAAAAGGTCCTCTTGTAGCACCGCAGTAAGGACCCACTGCCTTCCCCCCCCCCCTCCGCCTGATGTGTTAAGAGTCGCGGGGGTCACTGGTACTGGAGGTAGTTCTTGAGAGTCTGTGGCAGGGGGAGTGTGTCGATGTGATGGATGCGCTCCCTGCCAAGGGTCAGCCGGGCCACTCGCCTGCATAGGTCCATGAGGGGGAGGGGCTCCGCTAGAGGAGAGAGAGAAGGTTAGGTTAATGTCAGTGACACACGTGTCATGAATGACTTACCGCAATACACTAATGGCTTGCTTCAACAAGATTCACGACACATATATATTCATAGCCTATATCACACACACACACACACACACACACACACACACACACACACACACACACACACACACACACACACACACACACACACACACACACACACACACACACACACACACACACACACACACACACACACACACACACACACACACACACACACACACACACACACACACACACCAAAAAAGGACAGCATAAGGATCCCTGGGGGACTACTCCAGGCAGTAGGAGTCTGCTGCCTGGAGCATCGACAGGCCATCTCGCCTGTCGATGCTCCAGGCAGCAGACTCCTGCTGCCTGGAGCATCGACAGGCCATCTCGCCTGTCGATGCTCCAGCCAGCAGAGGCAGTCCTTCGTAGCTGAAAGTGAGCATGTACGAGCCCTGGTTCTGCCTGTGTGGATGAAGACCACGGAACAGACAAGACACCATGACCCGCTGTCATGACTCAGGTAGCCTTAAACAGTGGTGTTTTACAAGGTGTGGTATGCCACACCTTGTAAAACACCACTAGCCATGTATACGATTATCAGATTAACCCATCATCAAAATCAATAGTTGATTGAATTATGCCACTTCATTGCTAGGCGACATTGTTCTCCAAAAAGAAAAATGTGGTTTGAAGCATTGATATTATTTTATCCCTCATAATTATCCAAGCCTTCCTCCAAGCCTCTACTTTGGGGCTCCCATTACCTTTGAGGTTTATCTCAAGTTCATTCCTTCTCATAACAGCAGAAGGAGAACAAATTCATCAATCAATCAAAAGCTGCAGACATGCTCTACAGAACACCGTGCCCAGAACTGCCATCAGTGTATTCAAATCGTGATCATTGAAACCTTTTCCACCCCCTACAAAAAAGATAATAAATAAAAACACCTTGAGAGACATTGGCAAAGCATTGTATTCCCCATGGTCCTTCCTTAACCCACATTAAAATGCTTTATGAGTGTAAATTCAATAAATGGGACCCTTTGAAGGAGCGATGCCCTTAATATAGAGAAAGTGAGCACGGTGCTATCTCACGGCAACAGGACTTCATAGTCTGCACTGTAAAATCGCTTGTGCGTGCAACTCTTTGTACATCCCAGGCCCTGTTGAAATTATTTGTAGTTTTTGCCTCTACAGGGGAGATGCGGTGTCATGAAGAATGAACGTGCACCCTCTTGCAATGCGTTGGTCCAAGAGTTTACACATTTTACCAAGTACATCCCATGATGATTTCTTTCCCTACTCAAGGGGTGCACAAAGACTTGAAGACCCGAAGGCCAACTGAAAATGACGGTGTAGCCAATTTGCAGCATTGGGCAGACATTCAGGCGGTACGGGCGTTGTTGGCTGACGTTTTGGATTGGCTCAATGGCGATACTCTAAATTCCAGTTTGTCACAAGGTGAGAAACACCTGGCTTTAGGGTTTGCTGAGGACCATCATGTCATGATTCATACAACCTGATAGGGGAAGAGTAGTGTACTTGTATTATTCACCGTGGCCCTCGTGGAGCTACACGTGTGCCACATGAGGTGCGGTGAGCCCACATCCTTCAACCCCCCAGTGACGGATGAGCTCACCGTTGGCCTTGACAGTGGCCATCAATCAGCCTGACGTCACCCCCAGCAACGGCCCCCTCCCCCAACCAGAGCCCACCACAGGCAGTTACTATGGTAACCAGCTCCTCACCTACGTGCAGGGTCCCGTGACTATGAATGGCAGACGTGCGTGTGATTAGTGCATCCACACGGTGTTGCTGCAGGATGTCAACAGGCCAACATGGCCCATGAGCTTTCTCCCCTTCTCAGTAAACACTACTGTACACAGGTTTTACATCTACATTGAAAAAAAAGACACCCACAACAAAAATAATCTCAACAGCAAATTGTGTAGGCACCCACCAAACCACAGCTCGCACAATGATATACATACACGCTTGGATTCTCTTTTTATTGGCTATAGCAGGAGTCCTAATGAGTCAACACTTCATGCAGCGTTGGTCTGCATTCTGAAATGTCATTAGCTCGGAGAAACAGGTGCTTGCACTACCACCAGCTTCGCCCTGTGCCTGAAATATACATGGGTTCAAAAGTGCCAGAGACTGTATCCCAGAGTGACACGCCAAGAGAGCTAATGAGGAAGCTGGCGCCTCGCTACAATCAGCTAATCCCAGCAGCCGCAGGCTGGTATCCATAGCTAGGGTTGCCGAGGGAAACATCCGGTCCTGAGAAACAGTGGGCGCATAGCATGCTGGCAAGGTAGAATAGATGAGGACGCTCAGGGACTTGTCAGTCAACTGGCTCAAGACAGACACAGCTCGCTTGCAGTTAACTTAACAGGTTGGCTAACATAAACAGTGATTTGGTGAAAGGGAGCAGTTTTGCTCACTTTCCCTCCAATCTACATTTAAGCTTTCCCTAGTCGGGCGCTAGGATCTTATTGCTCTTATTAAAAATGTAACCCACCCACCCAAAGTACACTATTTGGTAATGAATGGCATTTGCACTGTGGCATATCTGTGCGTGTGCCATTAAGAATGCCTCTGTGGGAAAAGCCAGTAAGATGCAATATGTATGGTGCTGTTCTCTGGGGATCTCTGGGGATCTAGTTTTCGAGGGGTCCTGACAAAAGACACAACATGAGATACAACACAATATGCAACAAATAGCAGACATGGTTACAGTTACAATTAGACTAATTATGAAAAGACAAAAACAAAACAAACACTCACGCAGACACCAAGAAATCTAGACACCCACACCCGTGTTGCAACAGTAAATAGTGACAGTTAGCAGGAGCAGGCTGTTGTGAGGTGAGTGATAAGAGCATTTTTTAATTAACCTAAATACTGCAGAGATTTCAGACAAGTTGGTAGGTTGTTCCAGTCTCTAGGAGCTTTATAATTAAAAGCTTTTCTTCCTAATTCAAGTGACATTTTTGGGACATGAAAAAGGAGATGATTATTATGTCCAAGATAATTAGAATTTTGTGGGACGAGTAGTTCTTGTAAATAGACAGGATAGTTGAAATTAATACAGTTGAAAATAAACTGGTACCAGTGAAGCTGTCGTCTACTTTCGAGAGAAAGCCATTATTGTAGCTGATTGTACATTATACAGCGGTGAGTTTGAAAGTGACAATTGAGAATAAATCTGCATAAATGAAATATGACATGACTAAACACTCTACAACAGGTGTATCCAGTCTTTAGCTACACGTCAACATGGGAGGCTCCATTTAAGAATATCTCAAGCTATACCTTTTAAAAAAAAGAGCATAAGAAGTTGGAAATGGGTCAAAGAAGGTGACGGCGAGTCATTACAAGGTCTGGTATGCCGTGTTGATCAAATGAAAACTGACATTTTAAGTCTAAAAAGGAAAATAAAAACGGAACAGGCCAGATGAATTATTAATCCATGCTATTCAGCTAGAAGAAGCGCCTCGGTTAAGTGGAGTAGAATGCAGCCGCCACTTCTAAACGTCCCTTTCGCCTGCAGCTTCCAATAGCTAGAGCGTCGTGTCGTTTGTCAGTCCATATAGTCCGACCCGCCCCGCCCGCTGTTCCCTCATCTTTTCCAAATGGTCAGAGAAGAGATTCTGACAGGTTGACGATATACTTAACGAGATGATGCAGTGGGCTCTGTCACCGGGAGTGGGTGGTTATTACACGATGGTGAGCCCACAGGACCGGCAGATGGAGGGAGGAGAGGGAGGGGTGGGGAGGCGACGTGCCAGAGAAGAAGAGCTGAAACCCATTCAAGAGACACAGCGAAATCTCATGTGTGGTCTACTTTGCAAATGAATAACTAAGGGTATATTTCATTGCAAATACACCCCTTCTCTCGTCACGCCAAGTCCACACGTCAGGTGCATACACACGAAGGTCCACCTTGTTGGCACTTCTGTTCCAGTTTCTCAGGTGGCCTCCCTCTGTTCTTCGCTCACTCAAAGTAATACACGCCGCCACTGCTGCTACGCCAAGGTATCGGGACTAAGGTGGAGGTCATTCACCTCACACCAGGTGTGGCTGTGCAATCTAGTTCAACTGACCATCAGCCAACATGTATGCACATTTTCAGACTGTGTGTAGTTGAGTAAGCTTGAAGAAAAAAGAAAAAGAGAGAAAAAAAACCAAGAGGGTTAGAGGGAGCAGACAATATCAAATGGACAAAAAATGAAAATGGAGAAATGGAAAGAGGAAAAAACTAAATCAAGAAATAGGCGGGGTGCGAGGACAGAACAGCCTGAGTGACCGGAGGGAACAGGAGGAGGGCAAACCATCAGTCTCTTCCCCTAATTGGAAACGCCACTGTTCAAATTGAATCGGCCACTTGAAGCGGAATCCAATCGCCGGGTGAACCAAGCGGCCGCAGGGTCACACTTTCTACCCTGCTCCAATGTCCGACTTCCTGTTACCTGGCAGCGCAGGAGCGAGCCGGCGTGAAGCCAATAGAGTAAGAGAGTCAACTGGGGCACCGCTCTCCACGGGCTCCTCCACAGGCTCCTCCCCAGGGTCCTCTGAGGCCTTTTGCGGTCTCGCAAAAGGAGGCCAGCGTGGTGGCGACACACACACACACACACCCACACCCACACCCACACCCACACCCACACCCACACCCACACCCACACACACCCACACCCACACCCACACCCACACCCACACACACCCACCCTTGCCCAATGCACCTGCATACACAATGGAACACATTGAAACTTGGACAATGAAGACAAATAGTTGCCATGGATAAGAGTGGCAAACACTGCATGAAACCTATGCTCTAATTTCCCAGCTCTCGTCTGGTTTTTGAGGTCGTTATTTGAATCTGAATGCATAAATAGCCGGCCAAACATCGAACATCTAATCTTCATGACAGGCAGCAGACTGACAATTACTGGGTTAAACAGTTAATTGCCTCCACATTCTCCATCCCTTTTCCTACACAACGCTACACTGGCCATCCATTTCCTTGGCAACTAGTTATAACAATAAGATGAGCAAAGATCTTGGGGGGAGGGGGGGGGGATAGAATGTGGAGACGGCATGGGCAGAACAGAAAGCAACGCAATAGAGACATACAAAACCTAATGGGGCGGTGGTGTGAAATTGGGTTACTTTGGAAAAAAACAAAAAGTGCGAGCATCTCCACAGACGTGTGTGAAAGGCTCTCCTGCGGCCCGTCTGGCTGGTTCAAGTGTAAATTAGTTGAGGAAAGGCCCGCCATGGTGTCACAGGGGCTGGCTGTGGCGGGGAGAGCTATAAAGATAGAGATCCAGGAATAGAGCTGGAGGGATACAAGACAGACAGGGGGGTGGACCACAGAGAGTTGTGGATACATCGTTTTGTACTTTGAGACTTGGCAAAAAAGTGTAAAACAAAAAAACAACACTAAAACATGACGGCAGCACCTCGGAAGGAGTTGGAAGTGTGTCTGAAGGTGTCGGCCCTTGGGAGCCAGAGAAGTGGAAATGGAACGAAGCAGAAAACGTGACTAAAGGTTTGAGAACATGCAACAAATAATAGCTTTGGGGGGCATGGTGGAACACATTGAGACTTTAGCTCTGTTGACAATTCCCAGAATGCACCGTTTCCAATCCTTCACATGTAGTTTATACATCATTACTGATCCATGACTATGCGTCTCTTGGTGTGGGTGAAACTGCTCTTTAAACCTCATTAGCATCACAAGACTCAATGTACACCGTTTATGATAGGTACACACTTAATCATGAAGATCTTAAAGGCAAACCGTACAAGACCAATTGGGAAACGAGGGTGTGTGTAAGGAGGGGCAAGAGATTAATGTTTTCCAAATGACCGTACAAGCCATTGCACGACTTGTCACCACAACAGAGGACTAGAATAAATAATGCCTGTCAAGACTAAGCTGTGAAAACAATAAGGGTGAACTAAGCTACATTTAGCGTGTTGTCACCAGTGATCTACATAGCAACACAAACAAACACAGAATCTCTTCTTGTGGGAAATAAATAAGCTCAGTAGCACGTGTGCTAGGAAGGACATTCTGGACACAATCCAGCAAGGGAGGATCAGTTTCATGATTGTCTACACTTGAAAAGCTCTAGTGTAATCCACTCTACATAATACAGACTTGATTAATGACATTATAAGCCAATGGCCATTCATCAGGGCATCCCACAAATCCACATCAGGAAGTTACCGATACTGAAATTAAACTGCTTTATCAAAGAATGTACATAAAAAAAAAAAAAAGATTAAACCAGATCTGCCTATGAGGTCGGGTGTGTCGGTCGACCGCTAGATCAACAGCACCCAGTGTGGAAACTAGGATAATCATACATTTCAAACGCATTGCATAGGTTTTCTAGAGCTCCAGCTCCAGGGGTAGTCAGGCACCCCTTGCCATTGGGAGTTTCTTCCCTGAACGACCTGCAAATCATTGTTTTGGGATCAACAATCATTTCACAGTAGAAGCTTTCACAATGGATGTTATAGTGGGGAACTGACCTGTGGCTTTTCTGCTATTAAACACCCATCTGGGGTACCGGATACCTTAAAATGAACAATAATCACAAAGTGATTCTAATGATTCCATCTTTAAAATACAAAAATGTTGTTCTGAGTTGGGGATTCAGTCACATTTCAGGCAACTTAAACCACCCTTTTATTCTTGAAATTAGTTGTGTGGGTGGATTTCAATGCCTTGAGAGAAGAAACATTTGTATACTTTATTAAACCAATCAACAAAACACTCTAGAAAAGGCATTTCGCAAACGATCATGTATCAATGCTAGGCACATCTACAGTCTATGTCTGCCTGTGTGAGACCAGATGCTGAGCTCCGAAGCACACTGGGACATCCTCCAGAATGAACACGCACGCGAGCCTGACCATTAGAACGCCCTTGATATTCCACTGGTCATTGTTCGCAAAAATCGTTTCGAATGACATGGTTACCATTATACGCTGGAGATGTGAATGTGATTCCCCTACCAGCTGGTACGGTTGTGCAGAGATGCGAAAGGGGAGAGATAAATAGAGATGACTGTATGGAGACAGAATGGGCTTTGAGAAGACCGCATCACTGTATAGAGAACGAGATATGGGCTGAGAGAGAGAAACAAAGTGAGGCAGACAAAAGGCATAGCAAAAACGGAAAGCAGCCAGGAGACAGAGCCTTCTTTAAGCAGTCTTCCCATGAGTAAACAAAGCAGCAGACCCACACACACACACACTTTTTCATGAAATTAGACTGAGAAACACACTCCAGATTGTGGCATACCAAAGGTACCAATGCAAGAGTAAGGGTGAACGGTGGGAAATTGGACTGTACCACCATTGAGGTTGTAAATGTGTGTAAAAACAGCCTTTTACACTGAAACCATATTGAAAGTATTGCTTGTAGACTTGAAAGGGGAGCAACCCCCGCACCTGCACATAAAGAAATACACTATATTATTATTGTGTTCATTCAAAATGGGTCACATCATTAATGAAGCTCCTGCCATGAGGAGGTACACTGCAGTAAATGTATTGATTGATTGATTTCATGACACTTGTCAATGTGAGTCCAATCGAAATGCAGAGTAGACTATAAATACTCAGAATGTCATTATTGGTGGGGATGCCAAATACCCGAAAATACCAATTACATGTGAAAACTGGTAATGTTTAATGTATTAAATATAGTTAATCTAAAACAGTAAACTATATCTATCTATCTATCTATCTATCTATCTATCTATCTATCTATATATATAATTAAGCAAGCCCTGCTGTAAAACTCAGTTTGTGGTATATTGCAGTTTCAATAACTCTGATCCAATATTGACCCCCTTTCCTTCACTGTACAATATACATTTGTAAGCTAAATTCTCAAACCCTACAAATCTTCCCTCAGTCCATCCATATCCTCATTCTTGCCAGCACTTCTAAATATAATGGTTTACCTAAGAAATTACATCTTGAGGTTGTGAAAAACACTTGCCTCTCCCTGGAGTAATATATACACACAGGGCGAAAGGGACAACACTAGCAACCAGTCACATTGTTTGGAGAGGGATGCATGTGCACATAGCACAGGGACCAGTTTATTTTAACACAATGCTGTTATTCCTCTAAATTCAACGTGTGGAGGTGTTTTTACAGCAAACCAAGGAACATTAGGATCAAGAAAACTATTAGAGCAATGTAGGAGAGGTATTTAAAAAAGGTATTCAGTATACCATGTTCGTATACTACAACTATACTAACCCTCAATAGTGGCCAGTGCTTATTTTGAAAACAGTTGTGGCAAGCACCTTAAATTATTAAAATGTGCCACAATAGTATATCACTGCATGTTTCAGGGGTTTGAGTATAATCATTTCATTCATGCTTTTCACGAACCATTTTGCAATGTAAATTCTCTCTTTTTATGTTGAATATCCGTTCGATAGCTTTTGGGTTGCAATTCACAAACAGCACGCGATATGAGGCAGAGCATGTATGATGTACGAGATGGGCACAAACAATGCCAAGGAAATTAGAAGAAAATAGACCCTCTTGAAGATAGCTTTTGGCATTTAATCCCATGGCTGCTGGCATTTGATCAGTTGGTAATTAGGTTTCCTGAAAGAATTAATTGGGAGACGGAAAGCCCAGTACAGAAAATTATCAAAACAAAACAAAGCAGAGATTAAATAAAATAAGTTCCCTTGTATTGAAATGGCAAGCAACATGAATGGACGGCAACCACATTTGAACGCGCGTGTTTGAGTTGCGTTATACTTACGATCTAGACCGTTGACGTAGCGGACGGAGACTTCGCAGTGTCCCCACACGGCGCTGACGATGGGGTACAGCCTCTTTCCCTTCAGGCCCCTGTAGGCTACTCCCAGGTATTGTTCATCCACCATGAAGCTCAGCGTGCCCTCGTCCATGTCCAGTATCACCGTCAACGAGTCCGGCAGCACGAACGACTCGTCCTCCTCCAGGAAGCAGGGGTAGGTGGGCGGCGAGGCCGACGCCGGCCTGTTTTTGCGGTCGTGGTAGAGTCTGTTGCGCCCCAGGTCCCAGCCCCAGGACTCCGAGTCGGAGCCCACCAGCGCCATGTAGCCAACCGAATGCAGAGGGGCCTCGGCCGTGCCCACCCCCACCACCGCGTGGGTGCCACGCTGCCTGGCGGGCCAGTGGATCCTCCAGACGTGGAGGCCCCGGGTGTAGCCCACGCGGCCCCGTATGCAGTCCGTGCTCTGGGCCACGGGGTGGCGATGGAACGTCTGCTTGTCGTCCTCCTTGACGAAGACGTTGAGGGAGCGGTCGTCCGGGTTCCAGGCGTGCCGGAGCTGGGCGTCGGTGCTGGCCGGCGGCATGTCCAGCAGCAGGTCCAGCCTGGGGGGACGGCAGAAGTCTGGGCCTCGCAGCTCGCGGCGCACAGGACGGTAGGACGGCTCCCCGCGTACGTCCACAGATTTGATGCTACCCGAGATCTTCTGACCCATGGCGACGGGGATGTGCGGGAGGGGGGGGAGGAAGGAGAGGTTGGTGGTAGCGAGGGGGTTGGGTCCTGGTGTTACCTCATGGGCGCTGTGGCCACAAGCGTGGTCCCGGGTGAAGAGGTGCAGTCACGGGTGCACTATTCGGCCAGGGGCTACTCTGCTCCTGAAAACACAGCAAAAACAAACTAAAATAAGACTTCTAGAAACGATTGTAAGCCATTGACTAAATTGCCATGCTAGTCAATTCCAGATCAAATTTCAGAAAATCTCAAACCTGTTATTCATTGAGTAAGACTATGTAGTTAATGTGCTGACAAAAGCAAAACAATTTCTTATGTTGATGTAGGGGTAAACACAATCCTGAGGCAGACACATTTCCTCAACATCTGATCCTGAAATGTTCTTCCATAAGAAAATAAAAAAAAGGGGGGGACAAAGGGGATCGAAATTATCGTCCGACACCAAGACCAAACTGGAGGTATAACCAGTGAGAGATGCTGAATAATAATGGAACGGGGTTTCTTCCATTCCCACTCTTGAAGATGTTTCCATTGACCTCCTAACCCTTAGTATGGGGCCCCAGATCCCCCATTGACCTCCTTGGTATAGGGCCCCAGATCCCCCATTGACCTCCTTGGTATAGGGCCCCAGATCCCCCATTGACCTCCTTGGTATAGGGCCCCAGATCCCCCATTGACCTCCTTGGTATAGGGCCCCAGATCCCCCATTGACCTCCTTGGTATAGGGCCCCAGATCCCCCATTGACCTCCTTGGTATAGGGCCCCAGATCCCCCATTGACCTCCTTGGTATAGGGCCCCAGATCCCCATTAAGCTTTCTGCCCACAAATCAATTTGATGTTGAGTTTTATTGTTATCCTGCATCTTTGGTTTGAGAATGTGTTCGGGAAAAAAAATAAAACTGCATGGGTTGTTTGTTCTGAAAGATGACAATTATACGCCGAGTGGTTTTACCCCTTTCAGATTGCTGGCAATTTGTGACAACGGTAGTTGGTAGTAAACATGTCATTGGGTCTATAAGGAATGATGAAACAACTCCTGGTTGTCCGTGCATTCAAAGTCCAACACTAAGTATTGGCTGATAACGCCAAGTATTGATCTGATCAATTACCTTTTCAGGATAAGACTTCAGGACCCAAAAAAGGCAAACGTCTTTATGGGTGACAATGCCTTCTAGAATACAGCAGTCTAAAGACCCGTGAAGGTTAGCAAATTAAAAAGGCCTTTTACATAAGGCATTTTCCAATAAGAATCGTGTCAGTGAAAAAAAACTAAATATCCGGTGTATTTAAAGGATTTTCCCTTTTTAATCCAAGATTAAAATAGTGTAGCGAATGGCAGTTTGCGGACGAGGGGGATTACGATAAGTGGGGTTGTCTCGTGTGCATTTGGAGCATTCATTGATTCATCCATGTTTTGGAGACGTTCATAATTTAGGTCGTTTCCCTGTTCGATAACTAAAAGTAGGCTATAACTCTCGATACAACTGCAGTTATGTAATCAAAAGCAACCTATACACGTACCACAGTGCACGTAAACATTGGCTTGTAGCGCCGATTGCCATCAGGATTAATGATCACTACATATTGATCATTATTGATCAAAGAGAAGTCTTTCTCTGAACACCCGCGAGACTGGAGTTATTTTAGGAAGAGAATGGTGGACTGAGTCAGAGAGGAATGCCGGCAAGAGTTTGTGGTGTTGGACTACAGAACGCGTAGTTTAGTGGTATCTAAAAGATTTGGGTGAAGGAGGGTTGAGATTGTAATGATAATGGCATCCTTTCCTGAAACAATTCAACTCCCCCAGAGCGCAAGATTTCAGAGTGAAACTTCTCCTTCAGCAACACTTGGTAAGACACAAATAAGAGAAAATTAAAGAAAAAAAAGATATATTTCTCTGTAGGGATCCTTTCCGTAAAATGTTGTCTATCACTCATTGGCAATAACAAGCACTTTTAGGGGACGTACATTGAAGGGTGCTCTTGCCCCAAAGTGTTACATTGCAGCAACAAACGGGTTGCAATGGCTGAAGAGCCCTCGCTTAATACTGGACCCATTTAAAAAATGGTTGTCTGCATTAGTCGCTTGGACCCCAAAATGATGGGAAAATATGGTTCAGGTTGAAAAATCCACAAGTTATCCTTTGAACACCCCTTTTACCAGGAAAAATACTCCATGTGGTTCTTCCCGGGAAAGAGAAAAGAACAACAGTTGCAGGCCGTGACCCTCCCAGGGAAGTCTAGGAACTAAAAACACACAGGCACGTCATTGGGTGCAAAGAAAAAGTTTGGACTCCTACAAACACTTTAGCGCATGGCCCTTCGTCAACACATCTTGCAGAATTGTGTATCGTTTACAAAACTGCTCATCATCTCGATTGCCTCGCCCAATGTTAGCAGGTTGTAAAGCAAATATTCTTTGAGCTAGCACTGCTGAAGAGACATCAGCTTCAACATAGCATTCAATATATAATACAGAGTGCCCCCCTTACTCTTTGATGAAGAGGGTCCACTCATGTCAACATCTGCTCTGTAAGCAGCTGCCATCACATGGTGAAAAAAAGCACACCTTCATAGCGCTAAGCAATGGCATGTAGATAACCCTACCCAGTACATCAGTCAGATTCTTGCATACACACACACAGAATAGCCTCTACTCTCTGCACCGTCTGAATCAAAACATGATCATGCGCGGGAGGAAGGATTGTTGTTGGCTTTTCCCCACAGAGAAGACAGCTGGCCTAATTCCTGAAAAGAATCAATACGGAGATTATGAATGGTTATGCCTGGCGCACACTAGATGATTTTTTTCAAATTTAAAAATGCGAGAGACCACACACACACACACACACACACACACACACACACACACACACACACACACACACACACACACACACACACACACACACACACACACACACACACACACACACACACACACACACACACACACATTTTAGTAGTTTAGTTGGTCGAAGGTAGTGCTGGGCAGTATGGCCAAAAGGTTATACCACGATATAAATGAAAATGATCACGTTACAGTTTATATCACGGTGTAGCACCGGAAGGTGCTAGAACGCAAGGCAACTGCTCAACTATTCTCTTTTGTTTTACTGACAACACTGGGGGCCTTTGCTTCATATAAGGACCACCGTAAGTCAATGTTTAAACAAGGTCAAAACTGCGCAGTTATTTTCTTCCTTTTCTGGCAATTCGTCATCCAGAATATTGTTTTTTCTTCACATGTGCTTGAATAGCATTAGAGCCGTTGTCGTCATACAGCCACACTATTACTTCCAGCACTGCACTATTGAACACGTTTAATATTCACGATTTCGAATTGGTGCGGCCAGGTCGGATTTAGGGAATTAAAAAACAATCTTAACATATCCCACAATACAGGAAAATGTAGAAAAAAATAAAAAAGGTACTTTGCTGAAAAAAAGTCAGAAGGGGGAAATCAGAGACATAAGCAGGCTAATTATCCTGTAGTGTCTACCCAGCACCATGAAACCCTCTGGACAATTTGTCAACAACTGATGCAGTTAACACTCCTACAACTATCTTGGTTATTAACACACCGCTGTGAAGCTCTGAGACCTAACTCTTCAAATAACTTACTAGCAAGCATTTTAGCTAATAAGGAACGAGGCCTTTCAATTAATTGTAAGTTACCAGCCCCTCCCCTTCGCATCACCATATCTAGGACAGAGAGGAAAGGGGTCTATAAGGTAAAGGACCACAAGGAGAGGTTAGAGTGAGAGAGACTAGTGAGAAAGATGATGAGGAGAGGTAAAAAGAAGCAGAAGTAGGCCAGCGGATGCATGGAACACAGAGACAGAGGGAGAGGTCGATAAAATTAAATACAGAGAGCGTCAGATAGGCTGAATGATGAACAAGGCAGCAAGGAAAAAGACCAGCCCGGCTTCAGCGGTCTGGAAGCTGTGAAACATGATCAACGCTAATGTTAGGTAGAGAAGAAACTAATGCTGGGACAGTGACAATAGAAATGAGTCAGGGAACACCCTTCAGTTATAAAATAAAATAAAATAAAATAAAGGGAATTTGTTTAGGTTAGATATTTCTTCAAAAAGGATATTGTAAACAAGGACCTGCTATGTTTCACTTATCTACCACAATAGCCACAAGTGGGCATTTTCTAGACTAGCGGCGTGTCCATTCAAAACAAGCGTGTTAAGAACAGGTCGGTATAGCCGCGTTCTCAAGAACCGCTCATCCAAACAACGTCCGTCGTCACTGCGCTTCCTTGGGTCTTAATATGGCGCTTGGTTTGGCCCTAGTACAGCACAGAGCGCTGCTGCTTGTTTTATCAAACGCTCACGCTGGTTTGTTTTGAGCCGCGCAGCGTTGCCGACCTCAGCGCGTTCGAACGCTGGTTTGGCCCGTTGCCACGGTAGCGCTGTCGCCGTAGTTCGTGTACAGGGAAAATGTGTACAGGTGTCATGTGTAGCATGGCCATCATCAACAGCATACTTGCACAGAATGTATGACGCATGGCCATGCCTGCAAGCACACAAAAAACTCAAGGCCAGATAAGTGCAGACTGGTAACAAGAGGGCTTTGAAGTAAAACACTGTATGTCGTCTGCGCGCAATGACGACATGGGTGTGAGCATGCACGTACATGTCAACAAGCTCAGCCAATGGCCGAGTCACCCAATGCCACTGGAATATATTTTGATAGATACACTTGTGACTGCTTCCTGCAGCGCCTGCAGTTGGATTCCATGTGCATTCGCAATGGCCTAAAATTAACTGGATGGACATCGAGTTTCCTCTGATCGGTGTGCTTAACACAGCCCTGTGCCAGTACTCTGCCTTGGTCTGGTGGATGAGGGGGAGGGAGACGGAAGGCATATTTTAGATTACAGGGTGTGTTCCATTTCCATGTTTTTTTGTGTATCACTCTGCTATGAGTGATGTCCATGTGGATTGGATTGCTATGTCAATGGCTGGCTCTTCAAAATACTACAATACAGAATCAGGTAAATCCCCAAAATGAGAATGACAATATTCACATACCTCCCAGGCAAACTTGCATGGTCACATACTTGACTTTTTATGCAGGACTGAGTCTCAGTGAACCTCTCCGCCGGGCTGAGTGTGTAATTATGAGGTTTTCTGGCTAGAATATTGTCTAGCCAGAAAGCATACTATTCCAGCCTGCAGCACCAGGGGATAGACTAGTAATCCTGATAAGGGGGTGCAGGGGACCACCACCACCACCGACATCTTTCAGGAAAGAAATAAACAACTTGCCAACTCTGCGAAGCTGTGCGCACTCAAGTCACACACACGTACACGCAAAACACACACAGACAGACTCCAGGGGTGCGGTTTTGGCTAAATGACAGCCGTACCGCCTAAACGGATTGGAGGGAGTGAGAAAACAGACTGACAGACACCTAGAATAGCCAACAAGTGTCACAGGGACAGTAAGGAGGGGGAAAAACGAAGACTCCCTACCATGAAAGGGTGTGCTGTCCAGACAGCCAGGCGGCTCTCACTGCCCCTCTTTCTCACACCCAGACGTCAACACAAACACGGCAACCAGGTGGAGGAGCGGGAAGACTCCTGTCCTCGCTGCTTGGGCCCAAAAAAGAAGGACTGGGCCGGGCCACCATGGGACGGGGCGCAGGAAGCCATACAAAAGTAATTATGTAGATGGGTTACGGGTCTGCAAGTCGGCGAGTTCCTGCTCGCGGCGATAGGGCTGGCTCCGGTTCCTAGCGCAGAGACGATAACAAGTACCAGTGGGAAAGAGTGAGAAGAAAGATATGGAAATGAGAAGAAAATAGAAAGGAAAAAAAGGGAAAGAGTAGGTGGAGCAGAGCGGAGGAGTCACCCGAAAGTCTTTCCCATGGATTTGAAAAACCGCCCACAGAGACGCGCAGTCTTGTAAAGAGCAAGTGGAAAACAGACACGAGATTAAAAACACACACACACCTGCCTGAAAACCCGGGGAGACTTACTTGCAGGTCATTGCGTTCCCATTTTTCACTTAAACAGAAAACAAGAAAATAAACGACAACAATTAAATCCTCACCTTCTGTTATTATTGCAACTATTGTTGAGGGATTTCTGACCTGGCAGTGTACAAATCCTCACATGGTGAAAACCTGCAATTTAGTTGAGCTGCTCTGCCCTAAACCGAAAAGAAGGACACTCAACAAGAGGTGTGTGGAGACAACAAAGCCACAAGAAAAGCATACTGTTACAGTAGGAAATAACCATTTCTTACTGCTACGTTCTATTCCAGTCCACTCAATTGACCCAATAGGGCTTGTTTATCAGACTGCATCATGGGATTTTTTTTGGTAGCTATACTACCATACCATATTGAGAGGACTCAAGAGATTTAGTACTGTAAAATGCTAAACCAACGTAAATATACCATAACCTAGGCTAATGAAGATTTTGTTTTGCCACGTCTCGTATGAGAACCTAAACTATGACCTAAAACCCATCACTACTACCATAATAACTTCCATTCCAATGCTATGCTTCCAAATGGCGGTCATTGGGATGTAACATGGCAAGCCCTATATATATATAAAGTCATTGAGGTTTATTTGGCCAATTCGTCTTTATAAAAGCACAACACTGCTTTGTAAATCAACTATAAGATAAGATCACAAATAGGCTCTGCATTTAGCCTCGATTGAACCTCCCCCATTGACTTCACCACCATCCCCCTTCACGTGATTATTCCCCTCTCATCTTTCTCCCCGGGGAGACAAGAGCTCTTATTGCATGCCTCCTCACTCCTTCCGTCCTTGCTCACTCCTTTACCCAGAGTCTTACGCTGCGCACCGTCTCGCCAATAAGCGCCAAGTGTTAAGCCCTGCATCTCGACCGCAGCACAAAAACCAAGCTAAGGTTTCCACTGAATGGAAACAAAATGCACACTCGCCACATTCCTAATAGATTCAGGTAGACTTCAAGAGAGCCTTCCCACCCACCACACCAAGAGCTGCAGCATGCCAGCCTGCCTTGTTTTGGCCCGGCCCGATGTTTTCATAGGGCATGGCAGCGGGAAACCGAATGACCTTAGGGGGTGGGGGTGGGAGGGTCAGAGATTGTGCTTCCAGAAGCACAGTGTGTGTGTGTGCGCGTGCACTGCACTTAGCATGGAAAGCAGGGAAGGCATTTGACTGATGAACAGTGAATGAATGATTTAGAGAAGCTGTCGGTGATTCCAGCAGCAGGAAGTAGATGTATAAAAGCCACTTAAGCGAATGATCGCAGGCCGACTCACGTTTGCACAAGTGTGCCGGGGGGAGGTGGCAGGAGATAAAGGGGTAGGGGTGAAAAAGAACTTATGGAGAGAACCTAAATAGCAGGAAACAGGAAATTACAGCAATCATAAAAAGGCTGGAATTAAAATTGCAGGTACCGGCAAGCTAGCATGAACCTCCTGCAAATAAATGTAATAGAGCTGATGAGCCTTTGCCCTTTAAAAAAAAAAAAAAAGGAAAGGATGGGCTGGGCCTAGGTGGTACCAAGGTATACCAGGATATTAGGAAATACCAACGGTATGATTCAATACAGTCAGAAATAATGACGCAGACTCCTCTTTCTATTACATTTTTCTGGCATCTGGAGCAATGTATTCATCATCTATGAAGCCATTTTTTATTATGTTGATATTTTAGCAGAGTTTTTAAGCAGGCTATATAATTAAATGGTCTAATAGAAACTCTTCGCCGTTGCAACAATAGGTTTGTTCGGCAACGTTTAGTGGACCACTATTGGAAACTTAGTTCTGCGTTTTACAATAATATAATAATAATGACGCCCGCCCCGACAGCCAAACTAAAATGCAATTAACCCGGATACGTCTCTAAATGTCTCCAATGGACGGAACATCTAAACGGCGGTTTAGCAGTCTTCAACAGTAAACAGCAGGTAATAAACAGCGTGTCCAGTGGAGCTCCGGTGTGAGTGTATAGACTGTACATAGGCTGTACATAATACAGGTTAAACTGACTTAACATAGGCGAAACTAGTACCGTCTTTAATTAAATAGAGTTCTGGATCGAATGTATGGAAGGGTGATTATTTCCTAGCTATTCATTATTTTATGGGCCCAGTATTTAAACCCAGCAAGACTTGTGTAATAAGCCAAATTTCATATTAGACACACAGCAGCATTGTAGGCTAGACAACGTCATACATGCTACAATATCTTACATCCCAAGCAGCTCACCTTTCAAGTCCTTTCATTATTGTATTTTGATCGTTTAACAAAATACTGTACAACCCGGTGAAATGTCAGCAAGGTATGACGGTGTGAAGAGAAAATGATGCCGCCCGAGCCTAGCTGGGCCTTTAGTTTATACAAGTGGGGATCAAAGTGTCTGAGCAGACTGAAGAGATGGCGAGGGGTGGAGAGGCCCGGCCGTAGAGAGACCATTTGTCCAAATGACTTCCTTCCCCATAGACACAGGCGTGCTCACAGGCCGATGGCTTCTGTGCCGCCTCAACGTCTCTATTTACACAGGGGCCAAACGTGCCTACCACCGCGTCGAGGTAAAAGCCAGAGCCCAGTTCAAAGCCAGACGTGGCCTATTTACATTGGAAAAGGGGTGCATGTCTGTGTGTGTGTAAGAGTTACATTTCCCATCCGTGTGCATTAGTTCTGCAAATGAACCGTTTTGGGGATTTTACACTGGTACACTTTGAATGAATCATTGGCATGGTTTCTTTTGTAGAAAACCTGCCTCATTCTTTTGCAAATATATAAATATAATATAAATGCTTTTCTAGGGCTACCTTACATGAATTGGAGGACATTTCTGCCAGGTAAACCATGGGCAACCGCCTAGCAAGTCTATTATCGAGTTGCCAGAAGTAGGCAATCAAAAATAAACAAGTTTAAATTAAGTCTCCTACGGTTTGTCGTATTGCTTGACAATTAGCCATCCTATGACTTCACAACAGTACCAGACAGACAACTTGCAATAGGAGGAAGGGAGGGAGCAGAAATAAATGTAAAATGTTAGTGCAACTGCTATGCAAAGCTGTGGCAGTTGGCCGTTACCCTCAACTTCCTCTTTATCCTTCACAACTACAAGTGCATTGAGCAACCCATCAGATTTCCATACATCCTTACGACAGGGTTAGTCAAATATGCTTCCACTGGTTGAAATCCCAACCAGGTGTCTGCAAGCCCATGGGCTCGTATTGGGGTTTGAGCCTTGTTGAAATATTCAACAGCGACCGCGTATCCGTTTCCCTGTACCTGCAGGCAAGGTCAAACTAATAAGCTCAAGTTTCTTCCAGAGCCTGGGTTTTTACAATTGAGGCCAATCGTTGAAACAAGGCCTCCTGATAATCTGTCATCGAGTCTCCAACTCAAGTGTTTTCCCATTCCAGCCTTATCATTTTAAATTTGTCATTTGTGAAAAAAAAGCAGACCAGTACAACCAACCTTCTCTTGTTGTCCGCACTGAGTTACAAAGCTGTGGGATCTGCCATACAAACGTCATTCAAATAAAAAACACAATGGCGGCAGTGTTGAGGTCTGAAATTAATAGTGAATGGGCCGGGTTGCCAGGACGGCTGGGAGCTAACCTGTTATTCCATTTGAAAGCCAGTGTACAGAGAAATCCACATCTCTGCCAAATCCACGGGGCGAAAGGTCGTACCGGTCGAACAGTCTACCCACTTTCTGTTGAGAGAAAATAGAAAAGGTAAGGGTAAATAAGTGTAGGAATAGGCCAATGGTCAAAATAAAAAAAGGTATAGGCAGCATGGGAGTTAATATTGAAATGACTGCCACCATATTGCAAATATGGTGGAACACTTTCATGAGTTTCACCACACAAGTTCAACACAAAATAATACTTGGTTGGCCTCTACAGCCATTGCTGCAACAATTCCGATAATAAGGAGACACCAGTGTGAACCCTTTGTATTAAAATACAAATGAAATACATCGGCCTCTTTCCTGCCACACACGGCAGATCTTATGGTTCCAGACGCAAAACCCCTATTCCTCCCCCCCCCCTCCCCATCAGCTTTTTATTTTCAAGATAACTAATTCATTAGATAAAATCACGTGAGGCTCCTGGATTTTGCAAGGATGATATTAGGTTTAATAATTGCTTCAACTTCTTTTTTTTCTTCTTTACCCATCGTTACCTAAGCAACGTTAACAAGTGTCTAGGAAGAGAGCGTATTTTTTAGTTGTGGCTTTTTGACACACAGTGTTAGATCCTTTATTAATCCCCAGGGGAGAATTGGGTCATTACAGCAGCTGTAAGAACATACCCCGAGGGTACAAGTGCAGACAACAGTGTTTCTCAAAGCGCGGCAGAAATACAAACTTTGAAACACTGACCAAACTGTGAGAAATGAGACATGTCTACTCTAACATGGTGAACAAATACTGGTTACTTTAGGTTAAGTAAAGAGGGGTATTTGAAGGGAGTTAGTGATTAATTAACGAGCAATGAGGGACAGTTAATGATTAGCAGGCTGGGGATATCTCTGCAACAAAAGGCATAGACATGGTCATGACAGCAGCAGAACATATTAAAAATGTATCAACGTAAAACATATTCCAGTCCCTCTTCAGACTCTTTAGTTGTAAATAAACTAGAGTTGGGCAATCTGATTGAACAATATACCTTAGTTGTATACAATTATGATGCTGTCCATATCAACAGTCTCAAAATATGTCTTGTTATAGGTCCTAATTCATCGCTAGTCTAGTTGCGTACATTGGAGTTATAGTAATGCTCCAAAGCCGTAACTGAAATGTGTCAATGGAGGGAAATAAATGTTTTTTTGTACTTCTACCCCTCTGATATAGCTTTGCTCACTGTAGGATAAATAACTGAATGCATGAGCTTTACAAGGGGCTGCTTCATAAGCACGCCACCATAAGGCCAATTGATACAAAGCTTTCACCTTGCATTGGTAGAAGAGTTGGAGGACTGCTGTGTATCCAGATGTTGATGAACCAGAACTTGGTGCCACGCCCAAGATGTCAACAACACCGATCATCATGACACACCAGGCGCTCTCACTTGGGCCTCAACAGCTATAAAGTTCAAATCAGTAGCAGGGGGGGAATGCAGTTTGGCTGCTTGGTGTAAAGTCAAAACTCAGTGAGCAGAGGGCTAGGCCAGCTCAACCTGAGTTCAATGGAACAAGCGTGTTCAATAGAAATAACAGCCATCTAGGAGTCAGAGAATGAGGGATTGCACATTTTTGGCATATCTTCAATGATTGCTAAATGTTATAGACTATTTGGAATTGTTAAAGTAAGAACAATTAACAGATTTTAGAATAGCATATTGTTAGGGTGAATTATTCCCTTCAGAAAAAGAGCTGCAGAGAACTACAGCACTACCATCCCCTTTGCCAATTAGAAATGGTTTTAATAAAAACAATGTGGCACTCAGAAGGCTACAAGATCCAGTACACATCAGCCAAAGCAATGATCAATTATTGAAATAATGTGTAATGTTTGGATCACTCAATGCCCCCATGGTAGCAAAGCATACAGCGAACAATGAGTTTTAATTTGCACGGTTCGGTGCTCTTTCAGAGCTGTGTATACAAGCAGGCGCCGTAAGCAGTATGGATAAAAATAACAAACCCTGATATGACCGTAGCAGCTATTTATATTGTTCTCATGTGAGCCGCATGACTGATTGGAGGAGGGGGTCACCTTAACTAAATCATGCCCCGGGGGGGGGGGGGGGCAACACACACTTCCATCAGCCGCACTGCTCAGCACCTCTTTTTCATGAAACTCTGCCCCATGCCGCTCAGCCCATGACTGATAAAACCAATAACCAAAGAGAGACCCCGTCAAATCAAACCTCAGCTGAGATGTAAGCTGATGGTGTGCCCAAAACTCTCAAACGCAAACAAATCACAGTCAAATACTGCTGAACTTCCATTGTCTTTATAAAATAAATTACAGGCATCTGTAAATATTTGGCATGCGTTTGGACACAGACGGTAGACCCCTGGCATCATTAAACTGTCGCTGTATTTGACAGTGATCCCACAGGCTACGCGATTATGGTAATTTTGATTCTGTTGCAAGTAAACAAGCTAGCAGCACATGGCGATCCTCTCCTTACCATGTCATTATCTATGTCAATTCAAAAGACCGTGATCGTGCCCAGAGATGTCAAAGAGAGAAGGAGAATTTATTTACTCTAAATCTAGGAAAAGTGAGGATAGCTGGCAAGTCAGCAAGTCTTTCACATCCTGAAATGGTGTAGCTTCAAATGATTTGTCAACTTAACTGATGTCTGAAGGGAATGGAGGGGACCCCTTTTATCAGCTGTAGAAAGCCGTGCGATCTACACCGTCTCTCCCCACTACAACTTATACCTCCCAATATCTGCATCCATGAGACCATTAGAGTCAGAGTTCCCCATTAGCCTTGGCTGAATAGAACTGCCAGGGGTCATTATTTTGTGTTACTAAAGTATAGCCAGAGCCCTTGGTGGTGCTCTCCCCTTCCCAGCCATTTATTCTGTATGCAGCCTCAGAAGAGACAGCAAGTGGGGCAATGGAAATACAATCTAGCAAGTGCAGACATGGCCATCCAAACAGTGTCAGACAGTTGACAAGAGGCCAAATTTATAAAACAGAAAAACATCGCTGAAGCATTACGTCACCATGATTACCTCAACAACACATACATGGACAGGTAGCTTGACAGTTGGTCTACATAGTAGACTTTTCTTCTGAATCCACAAATGTGGTCAACAAGAAACAAAATGGTCATAACGTTTGTTCACCTGAGAATTTTCCCCCACTGCCCTCAATTGAGAAGTGTATGCATTGCAAGTCGTTAAGGTACAAAAAAAAAAAAAGATAGCTAAGTGGGCCATTATTTTTCATATTTCCGTTGTTAAAACTCAAAGTAGCAGCGGAATCACGCTAGATGTAGGCCAATGCATGGCAAAGACAAAGCCTAATTGGATGACTTGTTAGCCGAGCAAAGGGTGCCATGTCACTTCAGCAGCTAAATTACCTCCAAGGTCGAGCTAGGGCCTTGTGCGTTAAAGGACATATATAAAAACATTAGCACCAGCGTATTGTAAATTGGATATTTTATGGGTCACTCTGCTCAAACAGTTGACGACCTTCTAAAAAGACTGAATTGTATTTTATAAAAAGCGCCACGCTTGTGTTTTAGCAACACACGTCTTGCTCTGCAGCGAGAGGAATTAGTCTGTTCAACTGAGAGAAGCCCTGAACTCAGAGGGCCAACTCTGATTGCAATGCCAGCTACATGGGAACAGCAACCAAGACAAAGAACCGCGGGTACATTACCTTAAATGAAGGTACATTTGAGTTGAGTGGGGGGGGACAAGGAAGGGTTTGTGTGGTGGGAAACCAGCTACTGTGAATGACTATATTTTAGATCATGCAGCAGAGGTAGGCCGGGGCAGCCAGCATGCAACAAAGCAGTGAAATGCCAGTGGGACACCCACACACACACCCACACCATAGTGGTCCCCACCCTAGACCTACAACATGCCGACCCCAATTTGGCAGGTCTACTTTCCGCTCTAAATTAGCAGACTAGACCATAGCCAGAATCCAACACTGCTGGGCGACCTCAACTCCTGAGCAGTCACAACCTTGTCCAAACATCTACTCCCGGTACATTCACCTACACGGCTTGAATAAAAGCACTTTGTTTATACAATTATCTTTATCAAATCTGCAGGATCATCTAGAGAGCATGACGGAATACATAGGTGTGTGTATAGATGCTATCCCTGAGATCACATTGATATGTGGGTACAACTTTTGCATGGCAGAGGATGCAGTTGTTGTATAAAAATACTGATGAGAAGATACGAAGAGATGAAAAAGTCAGATGTGAGGTGACGAGTGGAAGGCAGAGTAAGTACATAACTATCTTCAATTGAAAACTTCCTGTGGCTGGCAGCACGTTTCATCATAGATGAGCCATGGACACCTGACCCCACAAATACACCCCTCCAGCTAGAAGATAAAAATAGGCCATCACCTATACACACACGCACATTTACTCAATGCACAATGGCTACTTCTAGGCCTGATATTGGGACAAAAATAGCAAACCAATATACTAGGTCTGCACAACTTCAATTATGAACAACCACACTAATTAGGAGTAACTGAAGCGGTATCGAAATTCTAACTTCACTTTGTAGGGCGCACAATAAATGAATAAAATGGGCACTACATATCATCCTACTTTTACATCTCTATCATTCAGCCATACATAGGGAAACAAGTGAAAACGAGGGGGAGGAAAGCTGCAGAGCCCGACAGCCAAGTGAGTGTGCCAGCGACACGTTATCTAGGAGACCAGTCGGCGTCATCAGTAAAATAACTCAAGTAACTGGCAATACGTCCGAACAAAACAGTGTAAAAGGTTTAGGTTACAGGCAGTTTTAAGAAACCCTCAATTAACGACAAGGCCGGAAGAGTGGGACTCAAGAGGCAAATTTCAATCTGGGGCTGCTGCTGCACTATCATCTGCCCCCTCTCCGTTATCGATCACAATAGCCCTCTTTCCCAGCCACTCAGTCCTCGTGCCCCACTTATCGTTTACAGCCGTAGCTTATCCCCCTCAATCATTTGTGTCCCATTTCAATGCAAAACCCAGGGTTTGCATCTTGCAGCCTTCGGCATCTCAATTATGGGGATATCAAGGTGAAGGAGACGGCAACACGCACCCTGTCCATATGAAATGCCACTGGGCTCATCTGCAAAAAGACACACAAGCGTAAGCAAATACTCAAATCAAACACCAGGAATAGCAGATGGTTGAACCAGGTGATGTCACTCGCTCTAGGGCCAGAAGGACAACTCCTAGGTGGCACTGCTCTGATGTGTGCGTCAAGAATGACATGGCCACGAAAGATGAGTTTTATTGCCCACCTGCAATATCAGAACCACTACTGTCTGAAAGCAGACGGTAGCCCCAATGCTGACCACTGCTCAGAGGAACAATATACAGGGTGCGCCCTGCATGCAGAAGTATAGCAATGTTGTGTGGGTGGAAGGTGCCTTTACTTGGTCTGTCTCCCTCTCCACCTTCCCCTCATCTGCAGAAGACGCAAAAGAACCAAGAACTGACACACACACACACACACACAAGACTCCAATCTCGTCTATGCTTGCATCAGTCCAGCGCACTGAGAGACAGCTCAGGCTGATGTGTTGCGTAAACTATTCAGTTTAAAATACCACAAACCCATGGCTGCAGGATAAAAAGTGCCGTTGGGAGAGCGAAGCTTGCCAAGCACATTAGAAACCCTATTTAATGGAACAAGATTTGCCATTAAGTCCAATCAATACTCAGGCCACTGATCACACACACACACACACACACACACACACACACACACACACACACACACACACACACACACACACACACACACACACACACACACACACACACACACACACACACACACACACACACACACACACACACACACACACACTTTGGGGAATCTACGAGCACTTACTTTAAGGCAAAATAATTATTGCCTTAAAGATGCCGATAGTCTATTTTGACCTCTATTCTTAAGTTTGCGTTAGCAAATTCAGCTGCTAAGAGCAGCAGATAAGATTAGCTCCCTCAAACACTCAGAATTTGAAATCGTATGTAAAATAACAATCACAACAATGACTAACGTCACATAAAGCAGATGAAAGGGTTGTTTAATGTTTGCAAAAAAAGTGTGAAAATACTTCTAGGCCATTATTGGTGTGTTGAAAATGTAACTATGTGGTGTGTCAACACAGTGCCCTATTGAAGTGAACCATGAGTTGTATCCACACACTTAATTTGTACACATTCTGACAAGTTTCCAAAACTTGGAACAAAAACATGACTTGGCATAACAAAATAGAGAAAAAAAGACACCTGGAGCACAATTTGCTGCATGAGTTCTGTCAATAAAAGCCATAGCATTGCCCAGCCACTACACAAATCCTTAAAGAGCAAGCAGACACGGAAGAGCCGCATAAAAGGGAGTGCTCCTCCTTTCAGCTTTTACCTCTCAAGTCATTCAACTCTAATAGACAGTGTGAACAACGAGGGCAGCGTTGGCCTTCCCACAAAAACAGCCTGCTTGTCCACCGACAAGGGGCACGGCCCCGCTGTCAGACAGAGCCCTTAATGGGACTGCACAACATTAACACCTTGTACCGAGTCAGCACCACTCACCCGTTTGGCATTGGGGAGGGGTGGGGAATGACCAGGTGAAGCGTGTAGGAGGGAGTGCGCCAACTACTCGGTGTACAATTCCTGCTTACTGAAGTCTTGAGGCTGGCTGACGCAGCAGCGGGAGGGATCGAGAATGTGTGTATGAGAGAAAGTATTCTATGGTACGGTGGCTTGCTTTGTTCACAAATATGATACAAAGACAACACTAGAGCCTGTTTTCCGCTCTTCATTGTGTTGCTGCACTTAATTATTACTCATTATTACTCACTCAACTTTAGCCACATTCTTATGACGATGCAAGATAAATGGCTACTGATGAGTGAGACTGAAAGAAAAGAACGACTGTGCCAGAAGTGGGAGAGAGAAAAGAGATGAGCGAGGGAAGCACAAGCAGCATCATCATGCACTTACGTGTCGCACATACACAGTAGGCGATGGTCTGATTGCTGCTTGACACAGGAGGAAGTGAACAGGAGCGCCATCATCCTAAATCTCCCAAGACATTCTGGTGACAGTTGATGCCAGGGAAACGAGCACCGCAACACACAGGACTTCCTCTTGGGCTGGAGCCTCTCCTTCAAAGGGAATTTAGCAACCATGCGTTTGCGTTGACACATTGCAGTGCTCTGGGTTTGAGTGGATCACTGGGTTCCAGTTTTTCCGGGCGTTCAAGTGAGCTCTTGTGTGACTGACTGCACTGTGATTGCCTTGAGACAGTAAGAGGGAGGGAAATCTGGATCATCGGCTCAACCAAACATTATGTGACAGCATGAGAGACAGAGGCACTTTATATGTGTTGCATAAAAAAAAAAAAAAGACAAATAGTCAGCCCAGATTATGATATAGGCATAATAATCATACTGCTTGAAGGACCTGGACCAGGCAGACACTTGAGGGTGTAGTCTATCAAAAACAATTAAAATTGCAAAAGTCGCGGTACAACTGCATCCACTTATATATAGTAAGTTATATAGTAACATTAACAAATGGAACAAAAGCAATGATGTTTGCAACAACCGTAATATACGTTGACCCTACACAAAGATTGAAGATTAAAGAACAAATTGAAAATGACCCAAGGGTGCTTCAGACAGTTTAAAGTGGCACTTTTTATTGACCGTGATAATATTAAGTGGCAGTTATCAAGTGTTCCTCTCTGTGGGTGGAAACTTTTAATTACTAATGCAAACTCACTGCTTCTGCAAGCGATGATGAGCAGACCTCAGCTTTATTATCCGGATGCACTATCATACCAGTTAAGTGACGCAGGCCAAGCACGACCACAAACGCGTGGCAAGAACTGAATAAAATAAGCCTCCAATAAGCTCTTTGAAAGACATGCGTGTGTATGGGGAATTAAAAAGAACTGTGATTCAGGATTAAAATGGTGGGCATATGCCAGTTGTAAAAAAGCACAATGCATGCAAACCACCTTCATGCGTGCGAGGGAAAAACCGAAACGGATCAAACTGTCATTGTTGCCTAGGGCAGGTGGCTGCTGGGAGACACAGGATCCTCCCTGCAGAGTCTAAGCCTTTCGCAGCCTGAAAAACACTACTGTATCCAGACCAAAACAGGATGTATGGTCCCACATGCTTTAACCCCAACAAGAACTCCAAGAGTATTGTTGGGACAGCATTCACAAGTAGTAAGTGTTCAGCGATCTCCTCGAGGGAGTTTGTCTACGGGTCCCAAGTTCCTTATGTCAAGGGCACCGGCAGGAGAAGGAATAAAATATGAAATGCATATTCAAGTAGTCGTGGTTGCGTATAAAGTTTCAATGACATGGGAAATTTGTGAAAGGCGTTTAAGATGAAGAAAATTCAAATATTCTTGTTCAGACGATTATACTGCATCCCTTGAGAAAGGCCTTGGTGACACGAGAGTGAGTGACAGTTTCAGATTCTTCTTATTCCAAGCTCAAATTGAGACCTCAAAACGCGGAGTCAAACTCTGGGCCTCTTTCGTTTTCTGAAGTCATGTTATGACATGTGGCCCCTTTCTGAACTGCTACAATGTGTTTCACCTCAAGAGTAATTAGAATATTTGGGAGATGTGTGCCAAGAACAGACCTGTCTCACATCCACTGTTGTATTGACCTGATTGTGGTGTGCCCAGGGCCACACAAGCACCACGACACACACCCAGGTGGCATTAGAGGGGGAGGACCATTGGCCACCTGATGTCAGAGGTCAAAAGGTTAACTCCCAGATGGTGGTAGGAGTTGGTAGAGTATTGGGGGGGGGGAGGCTGTATCTGGGAGGTTATCAATTGATATACATGTTAAATCACTCTTGCGAAGTGTAAGAAATGGATATGACATCATATGCCTACAACGGACATTGCGATAACTAATGAACGGCATCTGGCGAAATAGGCTACTCATCAACTGCAATGGGTTCTCCTAATTACCGTCCCACAATCTGACTTTGGCAGAATGTGCGGCTAAGACGCGTTATTTGTTTTGTTGCACAAGATAACGCCTTTGCCCTAGAGACTGACCAGCAAACATTGACGAAGGATCCGACCTAAATACCAGACTCCTCCGGGCGGGGTCGCCCTAATATTAGACGCGATTTGCCCACCTGTGTGTGATCACGGTGGCGATTTCAGAAAACAAACAGCCCTGTCGGTGGCGGTGCTCTTTACATTTCAAAACCGTAAAGACTCATAAGCCACGAATGCCTATTAAAAATGGTAGAAAGCTGCGTTGTTTTCTTTGACACCCAAAATACCTCCACACATTACAACGGAGGAAACGCGTTGACCAATCTCATACTTAACGTGCATTGCATTGGCTCAGGGCCAGGTAAACCACCGGGACACACCGTTATCACCACGTTGTTCCCCCCCCCTCCCCCCCCCCCCCCCCCCCCCCTACACGCACTTCTTACCTCTGCGAATGATTTCAGAACAATGTAACCACACCATTACCGTAACGGCACATGCATAAAGTTGTTAAGGAAAAAGAATAAAGTTGGGTTATTTACGTGCCACGCCGCGTCCCATCGGTGGGAAAATGAATTCACTTGAGTCGTTTCATCTGAAGACATCCCAAACTCAATTCAGCGAACGTAACCTTTTACTTACGTTGTGGCGTGAAATCAAAAACGTGCAAAGTACGACGCCTCGCCTCCCGGGTTCTCCGCAAGCGACCGACAAGCCCTCGCGACCGACAAGTTTCCTCTTTCTCGAGCGAACCAAAAACTGTTCCGACTTCTACTTGGCGTGTCGATTGAAATTTCGGTTCGTCGCGACACGTCCTCGCGGCGGAAAACGGCACTCTGGAGAAATACTCGTATTCGAAATGACTTCTATTTATGGAGAAAGGAAGCAACAACAACAAAAAAACGACTCCGCAAACTGGCGGCTTCTTTGTTCCTCGAGCCCTTTTCCGTGGAACTTCCCGTTCATGTGTCGCTGACACGCGCTGATTGGCTACGCCGTCAGAGGGATGGGATTGGGAAAAGGTGAGGAGGCCACTGGATGCCTTTAAGGACTGCCCTCCCTTTCGCCCCTTTGGGTGAAGCAGACATGGGTTTCATTAGCATGACAGTAATGCCTTTACAGCTCGCCCATTTGCATTGTCTTTGCCTTGTGGTGGAAGGTTAAAGCACAGCAGTCTTTGCGTTGAGTGGACTTTAGCACCGCTCAGCCAGGCTGAAAGGGGGTTCGATTCTCCTGAGTGCCATCGATGCAGCTATTTTCTCTTTTTGTTTTCTACCAGCGAGTAGGCCTTCCCTCATTATAAAGATGTAATGGTTTCAATGTGTACTTTCTGTAATCTATAGCTTGTGTGTGTGTGTGTGTGTGTGTGTGTGTGTGTGTGTGTGTGTGTGTGTGTGTGTGTGTGTGTGTGTGTGTGTGTGTGTGTGTGTGTAACCTATTTATCCCACTAGGCATTGCAGCACATTTGATAAATGTATCTTAGTAGTCCATGTTACTATTTAGAAATGAATATACCTACCTGTCTGGATGTCGGTCGTTTAACTCTGTTGGGCATGTTCAATGTGGTAAGATAATACTTTATTGGTCTCAGATGGAAAATTCTGGAATTGAATCTGTCTGTTAGCACCATAATCCACCAGAAAACAATGAAACATCTATCCTGATCCACCCACTATTTCCTCACAAAATGTCCTATTATTTCCTGACTAAACCTTTCATTATCATATCTCTTATTCTTTGTTATATCACACACCTTATGTGCACTTTCTCTAACAGAGAAATGCTCTCATGCTCTCACTTTGTAATTAGCTCTATATGCTTTGAATTCACATTTGAAATACGGACTGGGTGGAAACGCAAAGCAACCAGATCCTTCCATATCCCCATATTGATAGAGATACATATATCAGTATAGTAATGCAATATGTTAATGGTGTGTAAACACTAATTGTGAGGCCGGCAGGTGGTATTTTGTTCTCATGTAAGGCCAGCAGTGTGGACAAGCAATTTTTCTTATTGTAAAGGGATGCAGAGGACTGTGTCTAAACTTGGCTCAGCTGAACTTCCTCTTTATGCGTTTGCCTCTCACGCTTTCCGTGGGTAATTTGTGTGTGAAAGAGAGAGAGAGAGAGAGAGACATAGAGAGAGAGAGAGAGACAGAGAGAGAGACAGACAGACAGACAGACAAAGAGACAGTGTGTGAGTGAGTGAGTGAGTGAGTGAGAGAGAGAGACATAGAGAGAGAGACATAGAGAGAGACAGAGAGAGAGACAGAGAGAGAGAGACAGACAGACAAAGAGACAGAGTGTGTGAGTGAGTGAGTGAGAGAGAGAGAGAGAGAGGGGGGAGATACGGAGAGAGAGAGAGAATAGAGGGAAGGGCAGTGGATAGCAGTCTTTAAATGTCTTCTCCCCGATGGGTATTTCATGCACCACTGTGTGTAGGAGGATCAGCACACACATTCACATAAACACTCACACTAACACGCACACTCAATCATTCAAGAGCTACTTGATTTCAGCTCATAATGTGTACGTTTGTGGACATCAGTGTGTGTGTGTGTGTGTGTGTGTGTGTGTGTGTGTGTGTGTGTGTTTCTGTGTGTTTGCGTGGGCGCATGCTTGCATGTGTATGATGTCCATACGCATGGTCTTCCCTCAAGGGAGGCCCAGAATATTATTTTGATTCTTAAAAAGCCTTTTTAGATTTGGCCAACCACCGCTCATAACAGCATGAAGCCTTCATGCCAATCTGGCTGGCATGCTATGAGCTTTCAAATGAGCCTCTGGTGCCTCGGACGGCCACCAGCCAGTGACTCACCTGGAAGAACCAGTATCCAGATTCCACTCAGTTTACGTGTCTTCAAATGACTGATTAAGGTTAGACCCGGTTTGCATGAGTGTCATGCAAACCGTAGTGTGGGAAGACACAGCCTATTGGGCCCATTGCTCCTAGGCCAATACCCTGTCTGTCTGTGGCAAGCCCTCAAGTATAGGGGCTTGACCTGTATTTTACCAAGACACCAGACAACCAAATTTGGCTCAGTGTCAGGTGGTGAAGATTGGATACAGTAGGCAGGCTCACTGGCAGGCCTAGTTGAAGAAAGAAGGGCAGTGGTTTAGCTGGCAATGCAATTTAGTCTAGCTCATCAGAAATACATGTGACCAGACAAGCTAAGAGGGGAACTCAGTGACTTGTCTATCAGCATTTACAGTTTTGCAGTTTTGATGTTTTGAGCTCAGAAATAAGTATTCAGGGTATTGGCCTTGATATTTGTGAGGAAACTTAAGCTCATCAAGCTATTTCTGACATCATTTTTGTCCCATTTGCTGCCATTACAGTTTCCCCTCCATAGACACCAGGATGATAGGTAAGATTTGAGAGTTCTGAAGAGAGAGAGTGGAAAAGAGCAGAATAGAGCTAGATCTTGAAAAGAAACAACCCTAAAATTTGCACTTTGACAGGCAAGATAGATTCCCCAAACCAATCAAGGAAGAGTTCCCTGATTAGTCAGAAATGAGCCAGGAGCGGTCTAAAATCGAAATGTTCTCATAGTGAGGCAGGCTATCACGCAATCACAAAAACATAATATTCTCTGAGCATTTCACTCACTAAAACCTGACGGATGGCTTGGCATGTCTAACAGATTCACTCAAATAATTTCCAATGATATTAAGTAAAGGGTATGCTACTTAGCAAGGCAATATTATGGACTGGGGCCCAATTTTGAGGTCTGCGAGAGGCCTAAAGTTTTCAGGGCAGAGCGTTTTATATTGATCAATTCTATCCTTGGCACTTGCTATTGTCCCATCTTTACCAGGAGGGTCCTCCTAACTATGGTCCATCTTTACTGGAAGGACCCTAGCTGAGGTTCATTTCAAAATGTTAAAACGTTTAAAAAAAGAAACCTTAGTGACATCTACTGGCCGTACTCTAAATTACAACACTCACAAACAAACAAAAATCAACAGATACGTGCATTATTTCCATTTTATTGAATTTGTTTTCCAAAACCAGGCATAAGAATGCATAGACAGTCACACTTACTCATCGAATGACATGGGGAAACTGAAAACAACCCGAAAGTTCAAATAAAAACACTGCTTGTGGCAATTAGACTACACACACACTGAAATCAAGACATGACGCAACGTGGAGACAATCACACAAATACGTTCTCACACACACACACACACACACACCCACCCACACACTCTTCCCTCAAATTTTGCTTTAGGTTAACGACACAATCCCAATTAGATGCAACAGGGCGTACTAACGTTGGGTAGCCCTTACATCTACGGTATCACGTAGATGTAAGGGCGCAGCCCTACATGTGCTGAAACTGGCAGTCTGAGCAACATCATTTTAAAAGACGTTGTGTGGACCATAGCCATATCAACGTGCATATTTTACCATTATATTTAGGTCGCCTAGATAGTCTAGTCTAGATAGTATATGTTGGGCAGCAGGCGCAAGACGTGTTTAGCTTCAGGTGAGACAGCACACAGTGTAGCATACGTTGTGTTGCATTTTAAGGACAGGGTAGTAGTCGGGTAGTTGGGCATGAGGCTGCGTCTTGGCATTCAGATTGCCGATTGGAAGTCATCAACATAAGCTTGAGTAAACGGCATTATAGAAAAGGGTCAGGGTATTCACATTGGACATTTATTTACTACGGGAGTTCATCATTTGACCTTGAGAGGTCAAATTATGAGGGCCCTCCATGGTACATAGAGGGCCGCAAAAAAAATAAAGACAGCCAAAAAAAGGAACGGGTTCAGCCTCAGCCTAACATCACACAAAAATGCTGACACACACACACAGATACAAAAGAGTAAATTAGATGATTGACCTGGTCATCCATCCTGGATTGCAAAAGGGACACAACACAACAATAACAAAGAATACATACAATTGCTGAAAGCAATGTAAAAGTGCATAAATAATGACGACAGCTTGATGGAGAAGCAAATGACGTGTGGGAAGACTGGCTTATGCATTTAACTTAACGTCACATAAAAATGCCACAACGACCCGTCATTTGTAGAAATACTTTATCATTATAAAGCATGTCCTATAGCTGTTAGAGTAACTAGTTTACATTTTCAACATTGTTAGTACATTTTTGTATGAATCACAAATTGGGTCAGTTAATGGCTTATTAGTAATTATTTTTATTTTTTTCCTTCTTAAGATTCCAGTAGGTTAGCAAACTGCCTGCTGGCGAAGCTCAGACTCCACATGATACTCACACTCCATGTAAAGAGGTCAGGTCTGAACACTAAACTGATACTTTATTCTAGATTTGAGAGGTATAATCACAGAACTACGCAGTTTTGAACTATGCATTAAACATCAGGTAAGTGTAGGGACACCTACACGTCTTGACCAGCAACTGGCACATCTTAAGGGACAGGGGTGTCGAGGTTGAACCACAGAGCAAGTTACTGGTCCGTGAGTTTGCTTAGCACTTATTGGACAAATCGATGAAGGCTCCCTTGAGTGAAAGCAGCGACCACACACACACACAACTCACCTTGTGTTGATCACTGGGACTTCTGAGCAACTACAACCCTACATCCATTGTGTGCTTTTCTACTCGATTGGCACAAGCACCCCCCCCCCCCCCCCCCCCCCCACCACCACCACGTAGGGAAAATTGCAGGGCCAGTGGCCCCTAGCCTGCACCAGTGGCTCCCCTGACGGCTGACAGATTATCAATGCGGGGCAACTTCACTGCAACGGCCATTCAAGTTACTGAATCCAATATGTGGACAAAACAAGCAAAATATTCGGAAAGGCCCCCAAAGCCAAAGAAGACATCTTAATTATCAAATGGCAAGAAAATCTGGTTTGGTTTGCTGCCACTATTCTTAATTCCTGCTCAGTGTCAGCAATGAGAAAAATGTGTACAATTATAATGTTTTCAAAAGCAACAAGAAATTTGGGTGGGTCCACCTCAGCCATTGCCCAACAACTTTACTTTGTTTTACGCTGCCCATGGGAACCGAGAGCGACATATACCCCATTTATGAACCAGCCAACTGATCTCAATAAGACACAGGGTGAGCCCACCGCTTAGGTCGTCTATCTGAAGATGGGGTCTTGCTTCTTCGCACATCGTTCTATATGGGAGTTTGTTCTCTCTCTCTCTTCGAAATGGGGAGGGGGTTACACAAACATGAATGAATGACTACGCCGTTGGGTTTGTTTCTGGTCGTGGTGGTTGTTGTGGTTTAACCATTGAGGAGGTAGACCACCAACTCGTAGGTGCACATCATGATGGCGGTGTTGGGGATCTGCCGCACCAGGTGGGTGGTGAGGCCGCGGTACAGCGCACGGAAGCCCTCCTCCCTGGGCACCGTGGTGAGAGTCTGGAAGAATGAGCGGTACTTGGTGCCTTCCTCTCGTAGCCGGGTGCGGATCACTTCTGCAGAAGGAACACAAGCGACAGGAGGAAAGGATTCAGGGGCTGATTAGGGCTTCTCCGTGGCGATTCGTTACAATGGGATTTCCCTGGTTCAAATCAGTTTCAAACATAAATCGGAAAATGCACAATTTAATATCATGTCTCATGTACATCTCCCATGTTTTTGTAGCACTTATTCCATGTTTCTCAGGTATTGCTATTATTGTAAATGATCAGTCACGTCTGCTCTAGTGGGAGCCAGGATGATCTTACCGTGAGGATAGGCAATGGACGTGGCGCAGGTCTTGGAGGTGGCGGCGGCGAGCATCATGCCAACAAAGTCTGACGCGTCCTTGGACGCCTCCTCCTCGTCCTCCATGTGGTGGGCGGCCTTGGCCTCCAGGAGGCGCCGCTTGATGCTCTCGTAGATCACAAAGTGGATCACGGTCTCTGAGATGCCGGCGTAGGACGCCGACATGCCGCGGTAGAAGCCGCGCAGGCCGTCCACGCGGTACACCCGCCGCATGCACTCAAACGCACTCAGCTGCTGCTCCCCGCGGTTCCTGAGGGCCGGCGTTACGAGACAACTTACTAGTGTAACAGCTTTGGGCATGGCCATTGAAGTACTGAACTAGCCTGTGTCGTCCCTCCCACTTTTCTTCAACCAGACGTGGGCTGTGACAATACAAACAGAAGTGCTAATACAGAGAGTAGTGGATCAACTAAATGATCCCAGCAGAGCCTACCTGGCGTCCAGCTGCAGCCGGGTCTTTATGAGCCAGATGGGGTTGGTGGCTGTGATGGCCGTGAAGCCTGGAGACAGGGAGGAAGCGGATCACATAACCATACCAGAGAGTGCTTAAAAACAGATAAAACCCATGTCTTTAAATAAAGAGCTACCAGTGGGGAAAACACATTACCTACTAGTCAACTGTTCTAGATGGGATGTGTGTATTATGCTGCGTTCCTGAACGTGGCCAGGAAAACAGTGGGGAATTAAAAATGGACACGTGCAGCTGGTGTAAAGACTATTAAGGCAGCTTGGAGAGAAAAAGGAGGAGAGTTAAAACTATTCAACTTGGCCACAGACGAACAGTGAAAGACCCGTGAACTGTGCATCTGATAACTGGTGTGGCAAAAGAAAGAAAGAAAGAAAGTGGAAGACTGACAGGGGGAATAAGGAGAAGAGGTAGAAGAAATAGAAGAAGCACAGCTCTGTGGTAGAGTACTCACGCAGACCCGAGCTACTCTCCTCACAGATGCAGCACCTCACAGAGACCCCAGGTGGAGAGTAGGGGAGTAGGGGTCTCTGTGCCCTTGTGCCAGAGAAGAGCTACGGTAGAGCAAAGGCCTAAAACAGACACAGGCTTGTGTTGTGTGGCACACTGACCGGCATGCAAGCCCCTCAACGTACCCCGATACACCCCCCACCATCACCACCAGCATTATATAAAATACACCATCAACGTACACACAGCATCCACAGGATACAATGCACCAGAGTCAAGCCCACTGTGGAACAACTGTTGGTGGAATAAAGACATGGTTTGTCCTTCATTTCAACCAATAAACAGGAAAAAAAAATCACCAACCCCGCCCCCCCATTAGAGAATTGGAAACTTGCATGTCCTTGTGTACAAGTGTATGTGCGAGCGTTGGCTCCAATGCAAGCTATATCTGCGCTAGTCTGATTCTAGCCGCGGGTAACGTTCATGATGTTTGGGGCCCATTTTAAGTGAGAGTATGCCATCTGTATCGCGTATCACAGTGCCTTTGGCAAACAGATGGGCTGGGTGTCTTGTTGAACCATCAACACCTCATCAGGCTTAGGATTACAGCTAACTCAGAACCACAATCAGGTCTCCTTGTGAGCCTGCAGAGAATAGGGTTGGCCCCTAGGGGGAGACGTTGGGGTAGGAAATCATGACATTGACGGTGGCGGCTGCTAGTATTTGTGTTGTGGTGCACGACATCAAACACATGGTCAAGCTGTCTCAGTGACATACACTCATACAATCATGAGTATAGGTTTCTGGACTGAACTATGAGATTGTTGCTACAATTGATTGCAGAACATTGCAGAAAGCCGGCAGCAATCAATCCATTAAATCGATTTGAGAGGTTTTTATATATATGACACTAGTTCACACACTAGTTCAAACAGCTGCTAGTTCTCAGGAACATGGCTGGATATTAAATAGCTACAGAGTGTGGATGATGCAGGACCAATAATCTTTACACTGGCTTAAATGCAAATCAAAACACATCACGAAGTTGGTTACCTGCCAGGCCAGCAGAGACCATGTGCACCTGCGTAGAGTCGGGCTCCAGTATTCCATTCAGCCTCTCTTTGGCGCTGGAGTACGCAGCGAAGTAAATGGCTCTGTTGGAAATTAATACAATTGCATAAAAGTGAGACATTAGCAACATGTTTCCAAATGCCATGCTATGTTCCGCAGTACAGCGGCTCATTAGACGGAGTCTTTTTATGTATTTCAAAATAAATAAGTCGCCCACCATCGCTAGTCATGCCGCTACTGAATTACATGACAACCACGTTATCCCTGTGACAAGCTAAAACGTACCATTTCAACAAACCCTAATGGAGCAAAGCATCAAATTCCCTTTGTTCCATTGTGGAGATTGGACTCCACAATGGGTAAGAGTAAAAGTAGGGGTATAGACTGGTTTTCACTGATTCAATTGAAACATGCATGGGCATGTTTCAGATGCTGTGTTGGCTAAAGCAGATGACCCCCACCTTCCCCAGCTCCCTTTTTTAACAAGTTTGTAAATATGTTAAAGTTCAGCATGTTTCTGACAAACACGCATCAACACTCAACGCTTATCAGTCTCTTTGTAAGAAAGAAGAGGTTGTTGGTGGTTTTCTCTATGTTTTTCAGGATTTATGTCAAATTTAAAGAATGACCAGGTCGTGTTTACACTGCAAAGTCCCTGTGTCAGCATTCATTAGCCCAGAACGCAAACACTCTACACATGCCTAGCGCCAGCACTAGCTCAATGTAGCATTAGTTGCCACCCAGCACCATTAGGCACCACTTTGCCAACATTATCATCTGGAGGTAAATTTGCATTAGCTGAACATTTGCACGCCAGGTGAGCAACACTGACACTTTCCACTCCACCAAACCATTTTCTATTCCATGAGAGCGAGCCACAATGTTCTGTACCCTGCTTTGATCCGCTCAGCAGATGTCATTCAGAACCCCATTGGCTCTACATGTAGAAGTATAAACGTTTTCTACAGTTGAGCATTGAGGGCATTGCTGGCCTGTCAAGGTAAATAGAGTCCATTAGTAAGCATGCATGATTGTCCCGAGGTGCATGCATTACTGTAAAGGCCTACAAAGACTTTTGGAGTACTGGCAAGTCCTGTAGTCTAATTTAAAAGCATGATAAGGAAGGGTATGCAAAATAAGGATTTGAAAAACCACTAGGAATGCCTAATTGTAGCAAATATGATGGGTATGTGGGTATTCAACCTGATCATAAATTGGGCACATCATTGGCAGATTTGTGGAAAATTTTCAAATGTTTACAAAACTCGTCCTGATGTCAGTGTCGTCATGAATCAAATGCCTGAACAATGGAAAGGTAGTAAGTAAGTATAGTAAGTAGAGAATTAAGTGTTAGCGGCATTAGCCTCTTTGACACCTTCAACTTCTCTACTGAGCCTAGTGATCGCTCTGCCTGGAGCCAGCACTACATTGAGTCATATAGGTTGGGATTTTGGCATCTCAGTCTCTAAATGCAACCAGCACCTGGTTCCATCAAGGCCACCAGTCTAGTCCGCTGCATGACAAGTGCAATGAAGAGATGGACAGATGGTTAAATCCATTCCATCCATCCATCCATCCATCCATCCAACGCTAGTGTGATGTGGTGAGTGTTAACAGAACCTCTTAAATCCAATCATCTGGTCTCAAACAAGCAAAATTAGAGTGGCAATCCCAAAGAGTATCTATTTTGTCCACATCATGGCAATTCTGAACAGAAAAGGCTGGAATTGCTTTTGAATGGAAACACATTCTTGACACTTTTTACACTCTTACCTAGATGGGGCAACGCCCACCAGGTTGGGTCCCAAACCCCGAAATAGCGAGCGAGGTCCTTCTTTCTCCAAGATCAACCTGAAAACACAAAAACACAATGTTACAATGTCCACCTGCCCATGGAAAATCATTCAAACTCTGTGTCCCACTGTCAATTCTTTCTATGTGGCATCCTTTGTTTTGTATCTCAACAAAATGACTTAAATATTTTACAGCTTGCAATTTGAAACTGCATTATGCATATAGGCAGCAGCAGTTTGTGTTATGTCGTGTAATAGGCTTAAAAGAGCTGTAGGTAAGATTTCAGAGTTGTAAAGAGAGACAGCAGAAGAGAAGATGTTTTCAAAATATACAACCCCAAAAAAGTATCTTCCTTCTGGTCCCTCCCTACATTTCTCCACCATTGAGAAGAGTTGCATTCACACACCTATGATTGACAGGCAAGATGGATTCCCCAAACCAATAAGGTAATAGATGCCCTGATTGGTCAGACTGAGGTCTAAATTGCAGGGGCAGGCAATCAACCAGGATATATATTCTCACAGAGAATTTTACTGACGGATGGTGTGGCATTTCTTACAGATTATACTCCAATTGCTGCTCTTACATCTTACCGATAGCAACTTGGAGGGAAATTATTTGGATTCTTTATGTAAAGAATCTAAATTATGCAACTTTTCTGTATCCATTAGTTCAATAAATAATTAATCAATGTCAAAGGCTGTTTTGACTGCAGACTGCGGCCATAGTTTGTAATGTTACACATTTTCTTTCTGTGTGTACCATAATGTCACCACTAACTAGGATGCAGAAATTCTGATCATTGCTAGCTCAAACAAACTCTCTCAACCAGATGTTGCTGTTTTGGGTTATTGGTCAACAGGGCTGCTACTGAGAACACCTTTCATTTAACTTAAACAGAACCAGTACAACATGTTGGACCAGTTTGACACAATATATCCAAAAGGCCAGTGGGAGGGTGCAGGGTTGTGTTGCTAGCATCGCCAAACAGACTACGGCATTATTTTGTAAGTGTAAAAGTTAAAAATAAAAACACCAACACTGAAAGCCAGCTGGATGCATTGTGAAACCAGACCAGGATGGGTGTGTGTGGTCAGTGCACAGCCGGCACCTACAAGCAGGCGGTGTAGAGTTGGATAACAAGAGAAAGGTTGGCCTCGCCATGGGGGGCGGCTGTCAGTCCGAGCAACCGTGGCAACAACAACTCTGTCTGACGAGGAAAGAGGCCGGAGCAATCAGCTAATCCTATTCAACGCTGCTGTAGAGTACAACAATGTGGTAGCACAACAGAGCTTCTACCACTCATAAACATACCCAACACTCATGGACACTATTAGCATATACAGTACATTACGTTATAATAGTCCAGAGAGTTGTGATATCTGTGACACACAAACTGTTAGTAGTATGAGAAAAAAAAAAGAAAAGGTGCTGTAGGCAAGTTTCAAGAGCTATTATTAGAGTGTAGTTTGTGATAAATGGCATTGCCATCCTTCAGCTTTTGGTGAGTGAAATGCTTGGTGAAAATATCTGTTTTGAGTTGAATACACCTGCCTCTGTATGAGCCAATTTCAGACCGCTCCCGGCTCATTTCTGACCAATCAATCTCTTCTGTGATTGGCTCAGGGAATCTATCTTGTCTGTCAATCACATTTGGGTGAATGTAACGTTTCTCAATGGCGGAAAACAAAGGCAGCAGAGAGGGAGGGGAAGTTATTTTGGTTTAGTTTCAAAATCCTGCTCTCTTCCACCATCTTTCATTACAACCCTCGAATCTTACCTATAGCAGCTTTAAATGTAATAAACGGAGACCTACTTGAGGCAGTGCAAGGGACCCGGCGGGGAGATGCGGGCCACACTGGCCCCGTTGACAGTGCTCAGCTGCACCTCAGACACATAGAGGGCAACGGAGGACGACTGCAGACGTGTCTTCACCACTTCTAGCGGACAGGTCAATATGGCTCCTACTGTACCTCCAGACCTGGAACAGAGGTAGTGATGACCTTGTTGCATGGCGATGACCACATCGCCATGCAATAACCAACGCTCAATATAGCAGGCCTGCACGATCATTTTACAATCCTTAGGAGTTTCAAAATAAACAATCTTTTACTGCCATAGCAAAAGGGGCATCAATTGACAACTGCTGTCAAATGATCAATGGTTTACAAAACTTTGGTGTAGTCAGAAGTGTTTAAAGATTGAAGATCCAAGAGTGTAATTACTGTATCAAAACAAGAGAAAGGTAAAGGTTTTGTTCATGTTAACCTTCAATGAAATCCATTAATTCTGTGATTGCATATTTCTATGAGCAATGATAATATTACAAAAACCTACAAAAGGCAGAAATACATACGAGCAATTAATAGGGCACATTTTTATTACAATTATGAGAAGTATGGTGAGCATGCCTATTCGTTTGCACACATAACTGTTAATTACAAATGGGAAATGATATGCTTAACCTGACTGGCACATACTTCACTGGATAATGTGCCACACCTTAATGTCAAAACCACTCCTGATAAACCCAAGCCTACAAAAAAGGAAAGCCTACTACCAATAAAAAAAAGTTGTATTTATACATGCACTGAAAAGTGCACCAGAATATACACTAGACTGAGGTCATCTGAAGAAAATGAGAAACTACTCTGTTTGGCAGGACATTGTGTCACTTATCAACAGTCACAGTACTGTGGCACTGGCTTGGGGTTCATTTTCAATCACTACAAACGGCAAACAGCAGCGGTAACAGATAAGCTCAGTCAACGGATTTTGCTAGCATGCCAGCATTTCATGCCTAGGACAACAACCACAAAAAAATAGATTAAACATGCTGCAGAGAAAGTGCTCTCATGCTTTCTACAGAGAACACTGGATTAGTTTATTGGAGCTCCTTCTGGATCAGATGTACGGTACCAAACTCCAAGATATTGTACAACATGGTTTATTACTCTTGGCATACGTGCTTAAAACATGTTATAAATGCCAATCAAATTGATTCTGTGGACAGTGGGCACTCGTTTGGATTTTGCATAACTGCAAATACGGTGAATATATCTCTACAAAGAAGACTGCATAGACATGCATAGTTATGCTAGCCTACAATGCATAGACAGACAAGCGTGCATTCCGTTCCCAACAGTAACAATGGCTGTGATGTTGCATCAGTCAGTTCTGCACGACTGGTCTTTATCGATATTGTTAGAACTGTATAAGAGTTCAATCGTGCACCAACATGTCCTTTCCTTGAGTGACACGTTTTTGCCAGGGTCACTGTATCCTTTTATTGACGGCTGAATACTGCAATGAACCAAGATCATTATGAGCTTATCACAATCGTTAAAGTGTGCAAGTGTCATTTAAATAAAAGCTAAATGGCAAGTTTGAAATCTTGCTCGATACATGGCACATAGTCATTATGCGCCTTGCGTTATATTTACTCATTTAATTTCCTCCGTCAAGCAATACGAGTAGACACATTTTAACGTGTGGCATTTCTCAACACCTGCACATGCAACATCAGCCTCCATTAGCACTGTTCGTGTATTTCTCCGTTTTCACAACATGTAACTGATCGCGTAACTTAATATCAATGGCTTTAAGTAAATTACAGCATATTTTGTATTGAACGAAACTGGCCAGCAACGCTTCCCCACGCGAGGCGACGCGGCGCGTCACATAAAGCGCGAGCTGCCTTGGCTGTTGAATAAACTGGGACTTGAACACTTACCCTCCTGCGAAAAGATGAACCAGGGTATCTCTCTGACTCATTGTGTATCATATTCAGGAACCGTCCAGACGACCCCACCAGGGACAAGAGGAGACTATTGCAATGAAGTACAACCCCCCCCCCCCGGCCCCCACCCACCCACCCCCCGCCAAGCTAACTAGCAACTGTTACTCAATGACTGTATTGTAGCGTAGGTCCGTTACCAAAAAACGAAGACATAACCTAGCTAACCTAGCTACCTAGCATACAGGATTACCTAACAGAAGCGACTTCCTAGGGGAAGCGAAGTAAGACTGGCATGGTTCTGTATATATATATTTTGCCTCAAAAACACATTTTAATTGCAGCTTGTGCATACGTTTGAACGATTCTAATCAAGCCCTATAACGAGTGATACTAAACCTCGGCCTCATTCACATCTGCTGCTCGCCTTGCCTAACTGGAGCCTGCGACACAGGTCACAATGTTTTTGGACGAATGGGAAGCCGCAAAACAGAAGCAGGGATTGGTCGATGTCTCTACATACGTCATTTTGCACCCGCCCTATCACTACCTTTTCACGTGATAGCGCTCTTTTACAGAGGGCAAACAAGACTACACAGAAAAGTCAGTACTGATTATATCTACTTTATACAGTCTTTCTATAAATAATACACAAGAGACAGATTTTTCTGAGGGTGTGATGGTGTATGGTTTTATGTTTAAACATAACGTCCATTTTGTGTAATTATTGGATTCGGAATATTGGTAGATTAGATAATCCAATACTATTATAATGCTATTATAATATATAGAAGGCCAAAGCAAGTGAACAATGTTGTAAAACATATTAAGTAATAACAAATAAAGTGCATTGTGGAAAAGTAAAACATAGAAACTATAGAATGAAATACAAAAACAGATACAAAGAAATGAACAACATTAGTGCAACAGTTAATATATAAACATTGCAATTGAATTATTTAGGAATTAACATTTGAAAGGTACAGTTGTACAAAAATGAACAGGTAAGTAGGCTACAATCTAAATGTCCATTATTTAAGGCATTTAATGGTGATGGGGTGCTGGCCGGTTAACCGTCAGGGGAGTCCCGGGATCCAGTCACAGTCACCGCAACAGACCAGGCATCCAGTCACCGCAACAGACCAGGCATCCAGTCACCGCAACAGACCAGGCATCCAGTCACAGTCACCGCAACAGACCAGGCATCCAGTCACCGCAACAGACCAGGCATCCAGTCACAGTCACCGCAACAGACCAGGCATCCAGTCACCGCACCAGACCAGGCATCCAGTCACCCCGCAACAGACCAGGCATCCAGTCACAGTCACCGCAACAGACCAGGCATCCAGTCACCGCAACAGACCAGGCATCCAGTCACAGTCACCGCAACAGACCAGGCATCCAGTCACCACAACAGACCAGGCATCCAGTCACAGTCACCACAACAGACCAGCATCCAGTCACCGCAACAGACCAGGCATCCAGTCACAGTCACCACAACAGACCAGCATCCAGTCACCGCAACAGACCAGGCATCCAGTCACAGTCACCGCAACAGACCAGGAATCCAGTCACCACAACAGACCAGGCATCCAGTCACAGTCACCGCAACAGACCAGGCATCCAGTCACAGTCACCGCAACAGACCAGGCCTCCAGTCACAGTCACCGCACCAGACCAGGCATCCAGTCACCGCAACAGACCAGGCATCCAGTCACAGTCACCGCAACAGACCAGGCCTCCAGTCACAGTCACCGCAACAGACCAGGCATCCAGTCACCGCACCAGACCAGGCATCCAGTCACCGCAACAGACCAGGCATCCAGTCACAGTCACCGCAACAGACCAGGCATCCAGTCACCGCACCAGACCAGGCATCCAGTCACCGCAACAGACCAGGCATCCAGTCACAGTCACCGCAACAGACCAGGCATCCAGTCACCGCAACAGACCAGGCATCCAGTCACAGTCACCGCAACAGACCAGGCATCCAGTCACCACAACAGACCAGGCATCCAGTCACAGTCACCACAACAGACCAGGCATCCAGTCACCGCAACAGACCAGGCATCCAGTCACAGTCACCGCAACAGACCAGGCATCCAGTCACAGTCACCGCAACAGACCAGGCATCCAGTCACCGCACCAGACCAGGCATCCAGTCACCGCAACAGACCAGGCATCCAGTCACAGTCACCGCAACAGACCAGGCATCCAGTCACCGCAACAGACCAGGCATCCAGTCACAGTCACCGCAACAGACCAGGCATCCAGTCACCGCAACAGACCAGGCATCCAGTCACAGTCACCGCACCAGACCAGGCATCCAGTCACCGCAACAGACCAGGCATCCAGTCACAGTCACCGCAACAGACCAGGCATCCAGTCACCACAACAGACCAGGCATCCAGTCACAGTCACCACAACAGACCAGGCATCCAGTCACCGCAACAGACCAGGCATCCAGTCACCGCAACAGACCAGGCATCCAGTCACAGTCACCGCAACAGACCAGGCATCCAGTCACCGCAACAGACCAGGCATCCAGTCACCACAACAGACCAGGCATCCAGTCACAGTCACCACAACAGACCAGGAATCCAGTCACCACAACAGACCAGGCATCCAGTCACAGTCACCGCAACAGACCAGGCCTCCAGTCACAGTCACCGCACCAGACCAGGCATCCAGTCACCGCAACAGACCAGGCATCCAGTCACAGTCACCGCAACAGACCAGGCCTCCAGTCACAGTCACCGCAACAGACCAGGCATCCAGTCACCGCACCAGACCAGGCATCCAGTCACCGCAACAGACCAGGCATCCAGTCACAGTCACCGCAACAGACCAGGCATCCAGTCACCGCACCAGACCAGGCATCCAGTCACCGCAACAGACCAGGCATCCAGTCACAGTCACCGCAACAGACCAGGCATCCAGTCACCGCAACAGACCAGGCATCCAGTCACAGTCACCGCAACAGACCAGGCATCCAGTCACCACAACAGACCAGGCATCCAGTCACAGTCACCACAACAGACCAGGCATCCAGTCACCGCAACAGACCAGGCATCCAGTCACCGCAACAGACCAGGCATCCAGTCACAGTCACCGCAACAGACCAGGCATCCAGTCACCGCAACAGACCAGGCATCCAGTCACAGTCACCGCAACAGACCAGGCATCCAGTCACCACAACAGACCAGGCATCCAGTCACAGTCACCACAACAGACCAGGCATCCAGTCACCGCAACAGACCAGGCATCCAGTCACAGTCACCGCAACAGACCAGGCATCCAGTCACAGTCACCGCAACAGACCAGGAATCCAGTCACCACAACAGACCAGGCATCCAGTCACAGTCACCGCAACAGACCAGGCATCCAGTCACAGTCACCGCAACAGACCAGGAATCCAGTCACCACAACAGACCAGGCATCCAGTCACAGTCACCGCAACAGACCAGGCATCCAGTCACAGTCACCGCAACAGACCAGGCCTCCAGTCACAGTCACCGCACCAGACCAGGCATCCAGTCACCGCAACAGACCAGGCATCCAGTCACAGTCACCGCAACAGACCAGGCCTCCAGTCACAGTCACCGCAACAGACCAGGCATCCAGTCACCGCACCAGACCAGGCATCCAGTCACCGCAACAGACCAGGCATCCAGTCACAGTCACCGCAACAGACCAGGCATCCAGTCACCGCACCAGACCAGGCATCCAGTCACCGCAACAGACCAGGCATCCAGTCACCGCAACAGACCAGGCCTCCAGTCACAGTCACCGCAACAGACCAGGCATCCAGTCACCGCACCAGACCAGGCATCCAGTCACCGCAACAGACCAGGCATCCAGTCACAGTCACCGCAACAGACCAGGCCTCCAGTCACAGTCACCGTAACAGACCAGGCATCCAGTCACCGCACCAGACCAGGCATCCAGTCACCGCAACAGACCAGGCATCCAGTCACAGTCACCGCAACAGACCAGACATCCAGTCACAGTCACCGCAACAGACCAGGCATCCAGTCACAGTCAGCGCAACAGACCAGGCATCCAGTCACAGTCACCGCAACAGACCAGGCATTCAGTCACAGTCACCGCAACAGACCAGGCATCCAGTCACAGTCACCGCAACAGACCAGGCATCCAGTCACAGTCACCGCAACAGACCAGGCATCCAGTCAGTCACTGCAACAGACCAGGCATCCAGTCACAGTCACCGCAACAGACCAGGCATCCAGTCACAGTCACCGCAACAGACCAGGCATCCAGTCACCACAACAGACCAGGCATCCAGTCACAGTCACCGCAACAGACCAGGCATCCAGTCACAGTCCCCGCAACAGACCAGGCATCCAGTCACAGTCACCACAACAGACCAGGCATCCAGTCACCGCAACAGACCAGGCCTCCAGTCACAGTCACCACAACAGACCAGGCATCCAGTCACAGTCACCGCAACATGCTAAAACAGACGGAATTGTGAATAAGACGGGGCAAGGTGCACAGAAAACATGTAGACATCTGCTAATCTACGGCCTATCATGTCTGTGCCATATTGTATGGGTCTTGTGTGAGCTTGCGTAGCATTAGAACCAGGGGCTGCAGGATGACCTGAGCCAACTCTCTGGCGTGGATCTCATAAAACGTGGTTTACTCATTTGAGTGGCTAAATAAAATGCATACGCCTCTTGGTTTGATAATTGGAGGGAAGTTTCACCAGGGCCCAGATCATGTGCAGCAGCAGCTAGTCTAACAACGTTAACTGCTAAATGGCCTCGGGATTAAAGACAGACGGAGCAGATCACCAGGGCCCTCACCAGACCTGTCCTCAGTTCTGCATCCTTTGCTCATTTCAATATTCAACTGAGCACAGCCTTTGGTGTCCTGAAAGGTGCTTTATAAATGTTATGCATTATTATTATTTGCCACATCTGTGGCATAGGGACAATGGCTCTATCCCTATATTGTCTTAAAAATAAATAAAAACTAATTCACAGCATGGCGCCATGTGATTACTCTACTGTTTGAGTAGAGTAAACAGATTGCTTTTTCTTAGAGCTAATCTGCAAAACACAAGCCCGGCGTGCTTAACGGGGCTAGGCTTTGTTTGTGGGTGCAATGTGTTTTTGTTTTGGGGATTTACACAGAAGTGTCGCTCCTGTTTTCTTGCATGAATGACTAGTCGATAGTGAAACAAACAAAAAACTAGTCTGAACTTTGAGAGTAAACAGATTTTCTGCTTTTGGGTGGCCTCTTTGTCAATATGCCTTGAGAGCTAAATGTAGTAACACGTGTTTCATTCAAATTTGCATTTGAAGCACAGTACATTCCCAATATCTCTCATGGACAAAGTCCATGTCCCATACTTTCACTCATATACCCGATATGGATATACAATCTGACTGACGAAGCAGGACTATTACCAGAACTCAACCTCTCTGTAGCAATCCTCAATGCTACACGCCACCTAGGTGGCTGCCACACTCCACCTAGATGACTTTTCTGGGCCCCTCCAAACATAAAGGACGCAGGGTGGTGAAGTTAAATCTGGTTTATTGTAAAGGTTGTAGTTAATGAACATGACATGTAATGCAGGAAATCCCCCGAGTGCGTGTAGAGATGGCTGGTTTAACCTGTGCACACTGATTGATCAATGTGCAACAGGTGTGCAGCCTCACCCAGCCCCAGAGTCCAATCAGACTCAGCCAGGTGAGGCTGCTTAAACCAGCCATCAACCACACACACTCCCACACTCTCCTTCTAGAAAAATTCATAGAAAGCAGAAACATACCAATAAATTTGTGCAGTATGCATAGTCCAAGTAACGTTCCAACACTTGTTACTGTTCTTTGATGGGGGTTTTCAGGGATGCCTTATAGCATCAACACAGTGATGATACTGTCAGTCACTAAATCAGCCTTTTAAATGACATTGTTGAATTTCCACTCGAGTTTACGTTGGAATCCCATTCACTAAAACCACTGGGTGGAAATATGGTTCCTCTGCCTTATTTGAAGAACAGGTAGTGAGTGTGTTTCTGTGTGACCACCATATTAGGGTGCTACCTTATAAAGGGAATTGATTTGGGGGTTTTCCTGTTAAGTAATCTTTGCTAAGTATCTGTGTGTTGCTGTTGGGTAACCTTTGTGAATGGATACCAAAATATCAATAGCCTATTTAAAAAGTAAAGAAAACTTTACTCATTTCATAAGGACTATTTTCTGACTTTGCACACAATCAACAAACAAACATTTGCTAATTAATACATACAATGTGTATGTGTATATATATATGAATGTATTATTTGAATTTACAGATGTTATGCCTGTATTTACAAATGAATGGCAAAGGAACTACAAATCAACCTCAGTAACCTTAATTGTTATTGCCATTTATGAGAAATAGATTTTCCTGGTACAGTAATAATGTTAACATGACCGTTCTATTAATGTTTAATTTGGGGTGATGCTGGACCTTTGGTTTGTTGACAAATAATGGCACTGAACTTATTTTTGCTATTAATAGATTATGGGATTTTACAATGTGTGTGTGTGTGTGTGTGTGTGTGTGTGTGTGTGTGTGTGTGTGTGTGTGGGGGGGGGGGGGGTGGGGGGTGGTGGTGGTGGTGTGGTGTGTGTGTGGGGGGGGGGGGGGTGGTGGTGGTGGTGTGGTGTGTGTGTGGGGGGGGGGGTGCATGTATCATAAATGGAGTGCAAGTTGAAAGGAAGCATTGTGTTTTTATCAACTTCAACCCCTATGAGGGCATTCGGTTCATCGTCATTACACATTAGACAGCCATAGATGCCCACGCTTTCGTCACATGCTTCTTCCATTCAAGACCTAGGTCAGGTGTAAAGTTAATCCGTCTACCGACATACGGTCTGTCTTGAGTTAGTTCACTTATCGGCTCTGGGAAATTTGTCTACAGAGATGTTAACTAAAACTTAACTAAAACGTAATCAAACAAATCATAAAAGAAACGTTGTTGTCCCATATTAACATGTGAATTTATGTGTATTAGTCTATTATGATAATTGGCCCAAAATAACCCCACCTAGAACGATTAAAACCATCCATTTGGTATTCCTAATTGTTTTCCTAATTCTGTGCTCATTTTTGGTGTCTCCAAAGCACACTTTAATCCAAAGCGAGTTACAATGAATTCAGATAGGCCTACATGTCATTAAAGAGCAGGTACGCAGAGGACACTTTGTATCATACATTTCAATAAATAACATTTTTAAAGTATAAAAGCACTAAACAACTAGATAGATAATGTTACTTCTGTTATTCTCTTGTCAAGACTTGTATTTCTAATTCACAGACAGTGGAACAAAGTCATTGAATTTATATGAATACAATGCTAAGAGGATATAATGTTTATTGACTATTGTAGATTGAGAAAGCTATTGTGAAATTAATATTGCTGACATAAATAGAAGTTCCCAGGGTGCTAGTTGAACTCACTTTTAACACTTTAAACCTATCTTGCATTTCTTTTGTATATTTTGCTATTTTGGTATAGCTGTATCTGGTATTTAGTTGATAGCTTAGCTTTTTCACGTTTCTTGTACTTGCATTGTGCACTGCCTGGGTGTTTGAGGCAACAATATTTAAGTATACATACTTGTATGCACATGTGCAAAAAAAATCTCTTGAATCTCATATACCTAGTCAAGTCATGCACTGTGATTCAGGCGAGCGTTTCACAATTACAACAATGTAACATCAAAAGGAGGCTCCACTTAAAAAGTAATTGCTGATTGTAATAGGACTTGGGATTTATGACAAGGCCAGATTGTCAATACCAATGCCAACAATCACATAGAAACAGCAGGCCCAAACAGCAGTGTCCTGTGATTCCCATTGGTATAGGGTGGAAAGCCAGAGTAAAGTGGATGCACGTTCGGCAACTTGTCTCATATGACCACCGTTCCTCTGGTCATTAGAGAAGACAGGAACTCCTCAAGGCCTGGTAATCCAAGGATGAGAACTCGATTAAATCAATCATAATAATTGACAAGCTCGTTGCACTTTGAGCTAAATACACACAAATGCACACAAAAAAAAAAAGCGGAAACTTCTGAGAAATTCTCATTTGTCATTTATGAGTAACCTGAGGTGTGAATGTTTCACACACTGGCCAAGACTTGTACCTGGCCGGTCCACTATCAAGTCAACACTCCCCTGAATCCACTAAGGAGGATCCCGTTGATTCATTCTGTGAACATTTTCTCTTTATCCCCTTGTAACTGAGAAGAGGTTTTTCGTGCTAACAAGGCAGCTCTCCATGTTCATCTTTTGCCCGATTCCATCGCTGTGCAATACCTGGTTACTATGTGTTGACCTTCAATCATAAAACCAAGGTGAACTTTGCAACCTTTCATTCAATTTAGTAATATGTGACATATGCAATGCTGTAATGCTACAGTAATCACATTCACTACCCAGTGAGCTAATGTTCAGACAAGAACTGGCCTCTCCACAGTAAACAAAATACTTTGTCTTATTGTGCTGATGTCAGCAACATAGCTCCTCTGTTCCTGAACAGGGCACAGTGCCTGCAACTTGGCTGCTTTCGTAGAAGTACAAGAGGGCGAAAACAAACTAATGGCAGTAATCAAAAGACAAGAGGTAGAACACTGGGTCCAAAGCAGGAATTATGAGGAGAGAAGCCCTCTTCATCCAGCAGCAGACATGAGGCTACCAACAGTGTAGGCAATGCGCTCATACACCTTGAAGCAATAAGGCTTGTACACAAGGATGCATCATGGGATTTTTTTGTTGCCCATATTTCACCATTTTGTGATGACTCAAGAGAGTTGTGGTAAGGTAAAATCCTAAATAAACTTTAATAGACCATAACCTAGGCTAATGCCCTAGGCAAAAAGTCACGTCTCGTAGAAGAAACGCTGTGGCCTTTTCAAACACAACAATATCACCTCATAATGACAAATCATTTCAAGATTAATTATAAAAAGAAATATGATAAAACACCATTACCACCAATAACATTCCTATGCTCCTATACTTCCAAAACGGAGGTGGTCATTGCAATGGGATGTCACAATGTAAAAGCCCTATGGGACAGTTGTTGAATTTGGAACTTACAATATAATTATACAAAGATACAATACACATGTGATATAGCTGGGATGCCATTGAATAAAAAATTAAGTATCTACCTGCTAACTGACACTGACAGAGTGAGTAAAGACATGGAAGGGGTTGATGGAACGCACAAATATACATTCTATCATTGTAGAAGTAGACGGGAATGTGAAATGGTTGCTGGTATTGCAATGTGTTACTTTTGGGTAATTCAAACTCTTATTTGTGCGTGTGCATCACACTTGAAATTCTAGTGTAGAAGGGCCATGCCACACGCAACCTTGGTGGCTGCCACACTCCACCTAGGTGACTTTTATTGAGCTCCTCCAGACAAAGGACGCAGGGTGGTGATGGTGGAGCCAGTTTATTGTATGGTATGCATATCATGATACATGGCCTGGTGCTCCATGTTGCCATGCAGGAGATCTCTCCCTGAGTGTGTGTGCTGATGGCTGGTATAACCTGTGCACACTGATTGCTCAATGTCCAATCAGTCTGACTCGGGCCAGGTGAGGCTGCTTCAACCAGCCATCATCCACACACACTCCCACATCTAGCTTGGGTTTACATTTTTTATATAAACCCAAAACACTAACAATGACATGACAAACAGTGAGCACCACTTGGTTTCGGCTTTATAAACGTTATTCTATAAATAATAGGCTTCATACATTTGTTATACCATTGTACCTCATACCATTATTACAATACAATAATTATTACATTAATTCCCACACAATGATTAAGATGTTTACTAATTACAAAGTTGCTACTACATTACACATATTCCCATCCATCCACTGGCATTGCCTGGCCATCGCAAATGTTCAAAGTTTGTCCGGTGAACTAAGAACGTACGCGCCTCTTCTTGTGTTACTACTACTTGTCCAGTAGATGGCACACTGAGCTACAACATTTGGAGAAGATTGACTTGAGGCTGGCTTGGGAACCGAACGACCCAAGCAACAAACGTGGCGATCACACACATACACACACACACACACTGCCGCTGTCTGGACGCCAGTCGGTTTACCGTCATAATGCTGAGCAGCGGAACGCAGTGATATGCAGTTCTCAGTCCGCACCACGTCATCAGGTCAGTTTGCAACGATTCCTCTCATTCTGAACGCTCCGCTGGACGTTCATCCTGGAACGTCCAGCGGTCATTGTGATGGCATGTGTGTATGTTTGTTCTTGACAATAGTAGCGCAGGAAGCTAGCAATACAGTTCCAGTCAGCCAAACGACTTGAGTAAAGTTGAAACCCATGCATTCAAGCAGTGACACGTCGCATTGCATTGTAATACCATGAAGTTGAGACCGATCGAAAGCACGGCGATTGATTTGTAGATCGTTCATAAACTTCGCCAGCCCCCTGAGCTAATGAACGCTGACCAACAAGGTAAAGACGGCTAGTAGCATTAGCGAACTTGCTAACTAGCGACCGCTGTTAAAATAACCACAACTTGCTATTATTTCTTGCTGGCTTTATTGCCGAGAACAGAAAGGTGCGCGTGCACGTGGGTTTGCATACGCCTCACGCGGCTCAGCTCACTTGTTCACGCGCCGCGCGTGAGTTAATAAGGGGCGCAAAGGCACGCTCAGTAAGCACTGTTCTACCGGGGTCGTCATAAATGGATCCAGACGCGAGTATTTCGGTCTACTTAATGCTAGGGTTACAGTAGCACTGCATTTAGTTGGTGGCTATTTCGTCATTTCTCCCCCCACTTTGTTCTGTTTCCATCTAAGTGCTTCTCGTGAATTAGATGGTTGGAGGAAAATGATTCAAAGTGGCACACTGACGTGTGTGTGTGTGTGTGTGTGTGTGTGTGTGTGTGTGTGTGTGTGTGTGTGTGTGTGTGTGTGTGTGTGTGTGTGTGTGTGTGTGTGTGTGTGTGTGTGTGTGTGTGTGTGTGTGTGTGTGTGTGTGTGTGCGTTTTCTGTCTTTTGCATGGGTCTGTGACTGTGTGGGGGAAACCATTCAATATGTTCATACGCCAACAAACAGAAATGTCATTTCGATTATACAGTACTGTGACTATCCTTTAATTCAATCAAGCCCTCCAGCTCATGTTACATATCATCATGGGGTGTGTTTCACATTTATCCTTTCCAAAGTTAAGATGTGACATATCCACTGATTAAAATGACTTCCAGCGGATCAATATTACAAAACAAGCAATTTAATTTAACATACAAGACAAAAAGCATTGCACTAATGATATAATGTTGGCCTTTACACTGAACCATGATACAACATCTGCTAGTATTATATAGCAGGTTTTATTGAAGAATTGATAGACTTCAGCTCTGTGAAGTGGAGACTTCTCTAGCCAGATAAATACATTGGTATCCTATAAAATATAGAGACCAGAAATGAAAAGCCAATACAGTATATATAAACAATGTGAAGTTATGTGTATTGCTAGCCAATAAGGTGACACGGTAAGAAGAACTAGGAATTGTCTAGGAAAAGATTACATACTGGGTGCAATATTTGAATTATGATGCTTTACAACATTTACTAGCAGACTCTCCTTGCTTAGTCTACTGTTCAGCCTGGATGATTTCCCCCCTATAACTCTAAAATTATAATTATTTACTCCGTTTTATGAAATAATAATAATAAAAAACATTTGATATTGGTTTTTACTTTAGTAATACTACTTTACTACTATTTAAATCAGGATACTCTACTGTGTCCACACTCTTGCACACAATGTGTATTGTTGCCTTTATATTCTAGGGTCTTGGCTGTAGGGGTGGTGTGTGATGTGAGGACGTGGACCAATAAGGTGACAGGATGCTAGCTCGGAACCGCTTCATCCTCCTGGTGTTGGTGGGGGTAGTGCTGGCCATCGTCAGCCTCAGCCTCCAGTTCTGTAAGTCACTCTGTTTGTTTGTTATATTGACTCAAACACACACGTTTCTAGTTTTCCGATGAACAATGTGGTGTTCTTTGTGGAATTCAAACTTCCAAGCCACATTATTTACAAATGTTGACAAATCCAAATAAATTTGATGAGCCTCCTAATGTACATATGAATGTAGCTTACGCTTAGCTACTTTCTTTGTCCCAACCCCCGCCCTCTCTTTAAAGCTTTCTGTCCAACTGCCATGAAAACCTAGAGCCGTTCATGTATTGTATTTGTATTATTGCACTCTGGCGCTGGCTTGCTGGCCATTACGACGGCAGACAGACGGGCTGGCGGGCTGGCAGACAGACATTGATCACTGATACATTAAATGCTGTTGGACGGATGGATACCAAAGAAGGAAGATGGTGGAACACATTCTTAAATATTCTCTATCTTTGTCTCACTGGACAATTCCATCAGCAATTGTGCATGGCTTAAAGTGCTGGTTCAGTTACAATGGTACATGCTTCTCTCTGAGACTCCTCACCTCCACGTCTGCCAAAGAGGTGTTAAGGCTCTGTGATGAACCACACGCCTTCATAAGATGAGACGGACTGATCCCAGACGGGAAGTCCAGCTTCCACAGAAGCAAATACGTAGAATAAGTAGAATTAAAAAAGAGATGACCACTTATTATTTACATAGACATATTTCTCATACTTTGTTTAGTATATAGACTTAAAAAAAAACAAAAAAACAACTAACAAGCAGTTAGTAAAAATGGCATAGTGCAGGTTTAACTCTTCAGAGGTGCGCTGTGCGTGTGAACTGTCCTCAAGGGTTTTGTAAAAGTGTAAGCTATGCTGTTCTCTCTGCACTGATACCATGCTTCTGGGTTGAATTTGAAAATCTAATTTTTAACACATCAATGCATTGAAGAACTTGCTCGCCTGTGTTCCTCTGGAGCACTTCCCCTATATGCACAATCCAACGGCTTCTGTTCAGCTGCACGCAATCACACTGTGCATCGCAAGGCACCCGCTGCCAAACGTTGAGTTGATTTGAACGAAACGTACTGTATTAAGGTCCTTCTTCTATGATATCTCCGTTGAGTGTTGACGGCACCCAGTAGTAAGTGTACGATCAACCACATAATGAGTTGCGAAACTGTTTGCAATAATCTTTCATTTCCTGTAACAACCATAAAAAAAAAATGACAGAAGCGTTTGCATTGTAACTACAAAAGGTCAGGTTGTGAATAAGGTTTTAAGTCTTAAGTGCGATTTTCTTTTTAGATTTTCTTTTTCTACAATATTTATTTTCAAGCACAAGAAGAAGCCCATCCGCTATCTACCTCTCTTTTTCCTCCTTGCCCCTTTGCTGTTTGTTTTAGTCTTTCTCCTCAAGGTTATCCAGCAGAAATCCTGTCTTTAGGGTTTCTTTCATGAAAATACCTCCGGGTTTATGTTGGGCATTTCTGTACCCTGTGTATTAATTGTGGTAGCTGCTGTGTGCATGTTGTCATAGCACATTACAAAAGCCTCATTATGCAGTGGACCATGCTTTAGTCAGGCTGCACAGCCAGAGCGGACATGAGCATGTCTGTGTGTGTGTGTGTGCGTGTGCCCGAGCGTGTTTTTGGCAAGGGGTGCACTGGGTGCAGAGGGGAACAGGTTGTAATAGTGAATGGGCTTCAGTGTGTGGCTGCGCTTCTCACTAGCCAACAGTCTGCAGAATGCTCTCCGTGGCTGCCGCACACCTTCTTCTGGTCCTCATCGCTGGTGAGTGAATAATGGAGATGGGAAAGCTTTGGTAACCATTTGATGGCATGCGTCTTATACAACTCGTGAGATCATTCTCTGATATCGTAAACATTTGTTTGGTTGCCTGTTTGCGTTTGTTAATTAATTTGACCAGTACGCGACTGCTAATGCGGCTGATGAAATGCAAATCATTCTAAATACAGTTATAAAGACTTACCATGGTGAGTCTTTTGTTGAGCCAGGATAGACAATTCCATCTTTGGTTTTCCTAATATGAGTGTTGCGTGAAATATGATTGAGTGAAATGATTGTATGATCAGTTCATGACTTCATGTGCAGTTCTCGGTTAGGAGTTTTTGTGTGAGGCAAGGCAGATTTTCAGACGGTCCAAGGGAGTTTCATGTCGGTTCATGTCACCGTCTCATTTTAGTTGCCATAATCTTCACTGGGCTGAGGACATAAAGGGATGCTTCAGTATTTAGCTCATCTGGAATTGGAGTGGGAGTCACCATATCCAGCCCCAGACCATGCCGTCTTCAACTCTACTGTGAAATCACCACTGAGCTGCAGACGGGTCATTTACCTTTCAGTTCGGCCAGACAAAACATTGGGTGGAAATTGTTGCGCGCCTGTGCGCCAATGCAAAAGAGGGAGAACCCGAAGAGTTGCCTGCTGCTATGCAGAATCCTCCAACCATGTGTTTGTGCAAAGAGGACGAGATGCCGTGCCAGTGTTGGTCGTGGCAAGACAAATCCTGATGTGCTTGTGATCTTTTATGTGGAGCAGGCGGGCGTCTACTTTACAGTTCACTCCTGCAGTAACATGCAATGTTTGCCTGGTTCAGTGGCTCCTTTCACAGTAGCCAGGAGTTCTGGTGTGTGTGAGAGAGAGCCTGCTACATACAAATGTGTGAGAGGAGAAGTGCAAGGAGACGAGCGAAGCTGCTTTCGGTAGTGTTTGTAACGGCACTGCCAGCAGGGACACACAAGACCCCCCCACAATTTTCTTTTCTTCCCTGTGTTCCGTCTCTTTTCTGAATGAGAGGAGCTGTTCCCTTCCCACACCTCCTGGTAAATGATGAGGGCATTTCTTTTTGCGGGGGGTTAAAATGTTCTCTGGTCTCCAGGGCAACACTGGGGGTGGTGGTGAAGCGGGGGGGGGGGGGGGGGGGGGGGAACGGGACTGAATTATACACCCTTCTTTTTCTTTTCCATTTTTATGTCTTTATGTTTACTTAATTCAAAACAAGCCTTTGAACAATATGCTGTTTCCCCTTTTGGGTTGATAAGTGTCGGGAGGTGAGCAAACAGGAGGACATTTGACGAGAAAATTGGAAAGTAATCTCAGCATGATTCATCCAGTAAAAGCACTAATGTGATGGGAACAGATTTTAAATCTGGTCTAGCATAATGAGCCTATTGGAAAGGCATTTTTCTTGCTAGTCAATGCCTCCACTGTTGAATGGAAAGAAATAAGCAAACATGTTTTATGCCCATTTTATGCCCATCTAAGTTCCATTCCTACTCAGTGAAATGCACCATTGTGCCATCCAAAAGTCTCCTTAAGCAATTTCCGACATTGTAGATGTACCAACTCCGTGTTGCTATTCAGCACAGTCCCCAGATTTATTTAATATTTTTGACCACCCAGCTGCTGACGAAACTCTAAGATCCCTAGGCTCCCCGACACCCAACATTAATTCCTGATGACCTGCCTTGGTAGGCATACTGATTGTTGTTTGCACTGCCGCACCTGTACCATCCGGCTGCACCCCGTGGTCGTATCATCATCATCATCATTTCTTTGGTTTTCACAGACCTATATTTTCATTGTCTTCGTCTCAACAGTGAACCTGATGCCCACCACTCCCCTGGAGGATGAGCAGGTCCCGGGTGGAGCTGCGGGGACAGGCCTGGGGAAAAGCAGGAAGAGGGTGATTCCCGTGCCCCACACGAAAGCCCCAGAGCTGGACCCCATCGCGGAGGCCTATGGCTACTGCAACACCCCCAACCGGACGGAGCAGGCCTGGGAGGGTAAGAAAATCCTGAAGCCAAATGAATCAACTGTCGTTCATCCGTTACCGGATAACCTGGATGAAGTGAAAGGAGGAATTCCAAGGTGCCAATTAGTATTCACTCTGCTCACTAGAAGCCTTCAGCTCTGAGTTCACAATCCATTATGCCCCACCAAAATAATTCATACCTTTTTAGGAGTTGGCTAGTGGAACAATCCCACCCTAAGGTTAAACAAAGACCATGTTGTCCTCAGGGATCAAACAAAACCAAACCACTGAACACAATCAAATGGAACCTGCGCTGGGCCAAACAGGTTCAGACAACACAAATCCATTGTTGACTTCTAATTATGTTATTAAGGGCAATCAAGGTGTGCATTAAGCATCCCAAAATTATGTTTTTAAATTCATTGCTATCTCAAGTAATTTCAGTCTATCGACTTCCTTCTATTCCTTCAAGCCAATATAAAGCGGGTGGAGTCTAACCCTACCCACCTGGCTACATAGCCAAGCGGGTGACCAATAACCATACATAAAGGTAAGCTAAATTAAGCTGCAGTGTTTGGACTATTGGAGAAGTACAAACTACAAAACAGTGAAAATGCTCAGATATATAAACATATAATTGATCTATCATGCTGTTTGTAATTGTACAAAGTAAATGCATGTTGCAGTTGGCATAACCCTAAAGAAATGCATAGACGGGCACAAAGTGATTGTGGGCTGTTTTTCCATATACATTTACTAGGCTGCATTACATTGTACGGTACATGAACCGCACTGATGGCTCGGGATTTGAAGACACACACACACACACACACACACACACACACACACACACACACACACACACACACACACACACACACACACACACACACACACACACACACACACACACACACACACACACACACACACACACACACACACACACACACGTGGCTATAATGACATCAACGATTGTGGCGTTGAATCCTTGCATTGACGGGGAAGACGAGGTTCGGCAACGACTATGATTTTTGATGCAAGCTGAACTGTTTCCGCTTTCAGGTCACAGTCCTGCCGACTACACCCTGCTCTCCGTGCAGGTCATGATTCGCCATGGCGACCGATACCCCCTCTACTCCATCCCCAAGACCAAGCGTCCTACCATCGACTGTACGCTGTCCCCCAACAGGTACGCACAATCCTCCACTTCTCAATTGGGTGTTGTCGTTTTTTGGAGGTATGATGACACCCACTTTGGTTTAAGTTGAGGGATACGTTTCTTTTCTTTGGAAGATTCCTCACTTGCCTTGACGAGTTGGACTGGTTGTAGCGCACCGCTGACTTTAAATGAGTGATGCTCGTGTCTAAGTAACCCTGTCCCTGGTGTGAGGAATGTCCTACTTTCTCTCCCCTGCACTTCTTCTGGAGGTCTTATCCTACAATCCGAACTTGACACATTGGCTGTGTAACACGTCAGCAGGTGGGCTGGTGAGCTACTGGTGCAGCTGGCTGCGCACAGATGCTATATCTATATATATCTGGATGCGAAGAGTGCTGGAGCATAGCTGTTGATGGGTTCATCCTGCTCGATTTCAGCGGCACACTCCCTGAGCAATTCTGGCTAAGCACGACAGGGATGTCTCGTTAGCCCAACTATACATCCTCTGCTTACAGCAATACGCATGGAAGCGGCGCACATATGTCTGTCTGAGAAGGGGGTGAGGAGGGAGACGGAGAGAAGGGGGTGAGGAGGGAGACGGAGAGAAGGGGGTGAGGAGGGAGACGGAGAGAAGAGACGGAGAGAAGGGGGTGAGGAGGGAGACGGAGAGAAGGGGGTGAGGAGGGAGACGGAGAGAAGAGACGGAGAGAAGGGGGTGAGGAGGGAGACGGAGAGAAGGGGGTGAGGAGGGAGACGGAGAGAAGAGACGGAGAGAAGGGGGTGAGGAGGGAGACGGAGAGAAGGGGGTGAGGAGGGAGACGGAGAGAAGGGGGTGAGGAGGGAGACGGCGAGAAGAGACGGAGAGAAGGGGGTGAGGAGGGAGACGGAGAGAAGGGGGTGAGGAGGGAGACGGAGAGAAGAGACGGAGAGAAGGGGGTGAGGAGGGAGACGGAGAGAAGGGGGTGAGGAGGGAGACGGAGAGAAGGGGGTGAGGAGGGAGACGGCGAGAAGAGACGGAGAGAAGGGGGTGAGGAGGGAGACGGAGAGAAGGGGGTGAGGAGGGAGACGGAGAGAAGGGGGTGAGGAGAGATGGATAGAGAGGGAGATGGACAGAACAGTGAGATTACTTGTGTGTGTGTGTGTGTGTGTGTGTGTGTGTGTGTGTGTGTATTTTGCCGTTGGCACCAGCTCTCGCCCACTGTCTCTGTCTGCGGTTAACTGAGCCCTCCACAGCTGGGAGACATTTCCTTTCTCTCTGTCTGTGTCTCTCTCTGTCTCTCCCTCTCTCTCCCTCTCTTATTATCTCCTACGTTTTGAGTCCCTGTAATGGCTCCCTTAGTCATTCTCACACCATCCTCTCTCTGGCTGGTAACAGTCATCCACACTCCTCAATATTCTCCTTCTCGTTTTTGCTGTTTTGGCTGGCGTGATTATTTTACAGTGTAATTCGCACAAGCACACAAATACACACACACACACACACACACACACACACACACACACACACACACACACACACACACACACACACACACACACACACACACACACACACACACACACACACACACACACTAACTAATCGGTCTCCCAGTCGTATGCCAGCGATGGTAATCCCTTGTTTAATGTAATTGCACTCCATAATCTGCAGTTGGCAACAATCATCTTTAATAGGGCAGCCGGGTGGATCTTAGTCTGAGCTAGCCGGCTAGCCCAATCTCCCTCCAGTGGCCAGACACGGCCTCAGCCATAGTCTCCCAGTGGAGCCAATTAAGATATGGATCAGCCAATTTCCAGCCCCCGGAAAGACGTTAAGGACACACAGAACGGCTTTTACTGCAGCTGCATGTTAGTGATTGTTCTGCCTGTTCAGACTTGTTGAGACCATCCTGGTAATTTAGCGAGGTGTGTGTGTGTGTGTTGAGCTACAGCAAAGATAAAAGCATGCAAAGAACTCTGCCTCAAGGAGGAGGTCACAGATCCATAGTGTGCAAGCTGGTTTGAAGTGGCCTTTGTTTTGTTGTATTGTATTAAAGAAAAGGAATGATGTTATAGCTCCTAGTTGTGTGGCTGTGTGCAACAGAGTAGTTTGTCTGTGTTTTCAAGGTCATTCCTTAAAGCTGAGCCATTAAAGTGAACGTGTGTGTGTGTGTGTGTGTGTGTGTGTGTGTGTGTGTGTGTGTGTGTGTGTGTGTGTGTGTGTGTGTGTGTGTGTGTGTGTGTGTGTGTGTGTGTGTGTGTGTGTGTGTGTGTGTGTGTGTGTGTGTGTCCAAATGCGTCAGTGCCTGTGTGCGCGTGTGTTAGTCCCCCGTTTGACCTCTTAAATCTTTAATCTGAGACCACTGTGTCACAGCCCCTACACAGAAAATCTATTACCCGGTAATCTTCAATCATCTCTGATCTATTGGGTCTGACTGCTCCTCTCATGCCACTACACTGTGCACTGTATGGACATGGGAGATTAGGATTTCTCGTTCCCACCCACACATTTTGTGCAGCATCTGTCAGTGCTGTGTTAGAGGGACACCTGGTGGCACACTATGGAAATTGATGGTATACTGAGAAAGTTGGGGGACAGTAGTAGTCAGACTCGATGTATATACCCGGAAACGGAAAGCTGTTTATATTTTCTACACAGTCGGTGTTGAAAGTAAAGTGTGTCTTTAGGGAAAATGAATGATCTGATGCTGGATAATAGGATTTCTACGGCTGTTTACTCGCGTCAAATACAAATTACAATTTAGCCGAATGGAAGATAAACCCGTACTGTTTATCTCCCCACCCGTTCCATCCATCCATCCAACCCCTCCTACCCACCAGGAAGCCTTCCCACCCCCAGCTGAGCGCGTTCATCAGCCACATGAGCCACGGGGACCGCGGCCACTGGGAGTCCACCCTGGGCTCCGTGCCCCGTCTGCCCAATCACAGCGCCTGTGAGATGGGAGAGCTCACACAGACAGGTGGGTCCCCTGCTACTCCGCCAGTAGGCCTGCTGCTGCCCTACAGGCTGTAGCTTACCCCCCCCCCCCCCCCCCCCCCCCCCCCCCCGTAGGTAGACTCACACGGTTCATGAGTCATTCAATCGTCGAGTTTGTGTGATTTGTACTTGTTTAATATTATTTTGATTATTCTTTATGATTAGAGTCGTCAAAAGACTAGAAATGGGTTCTACTATTGTTATTGAATAAATAACTATATTCTGTGGTTATTATTTACTCATTAGTTGTAATTTTTTTGTGTACTGACAAAAGTAGTATGTGAAGAAGAGTTTCTTCTTCACATAATTTCCTTGTTGTGGAGTGAGAGGAAAAACCTTGCTCTGGTTAGGCCCTATCAAAACGCTATGGGTGGGGCGTGATTGGCTCACACCATTTGTATTTGTTTCGTTGTATGTGAAGTGGGTGTAGGCCAGCATTGTTCATAAGTCTATAGGTCATACGTTGAAGCTCTCGCTCTCGCTCTCGCTCTCGCTCTCGCTCTCGCTCTCGCTCTCGCTCTCGCTCTCGCTCTCGCTCTCGCTCTCGCTCTCGCTCTCTCGCTCTCGCTCTCTCGCTCTCTCTCTCTCTCTCTCCCTCTGCCTCTCTCTCTCTCTCTCTCTCTCTCTCTCTCTCTCTCTCTCTCTCTCTCTCTCTCTCTCTCTCTCTCTCTCTCTCTCTCTCTCTCTCTCTCTCCTCCTTCCCCCCCCCCCCCAGGCGTGGTGCAGCACCTGCGCAACGGCCAGCTCCTCCTGCAGGCCTACAAGCGCCACGGCCTCCTGCCCCCGGGCTGGTCGCCGCGGCAGCTGTGGGTGGAGACCACGGGCAAGAGCCGCACGCTGCAGAGCGGCCTGGCCTTCCTGTACGGCTTCCTGCCCGACTTCGCCTGGCCCAAGGTGACGGTGCGCCACCAGTGGAGCACGCTGTTCTGCGGCGCGGCGTGCGACTGCCCCGCCCGCAACCGCTACCTGGAGGAGGAGCAGCGCCGGCAGTACCGGCTGCGCGTGGCCGACGCCCGGCTGGAGACCACCTACGCCGAGATGGCGCGCGCCCTGGGCCTGCCGCCCCGCCAGCTGCGCGCCGCCAACCCCATAGACTCCCTGCTGTGCCACCTGTGTCACGGCCTGCCGTTCCCCTGCCTGCAGGCGGCGCCCGACGGGGCCGCCGCCGCCGCCGCCTGCCTCACCATGGAGCAGTTCTCGGTCATCCGGCGGCAGCAGCTGGACGACGAGGCGGACAAGCGGCGCGTGGGGCTGTACCGCAAGTACGCCATCCTGGCCATGCACCCCTACCTGAACCGCACGGCCGGCCGCATGGAACGGGCGGCGCGCGCCAAGGCGGGCGCGGCGGAGGTGGCGCTGGCGCTCTCGGCCGCGCACGACGTGACGGTGGCGCCGCTGCTCAGTGCGCTGGGCCTGGAGGAGGCCCGCTTCCCCCGCTTCGCCGCCAGGCTGGTGTTCGAGCTGTGGAGGAGCCCCCCCGCCGCGGGGGGCAAGCCACAGGCGAGGGGCAAGGGCAAGGCGACGCCCGGCGGCGAGCCCTTTGTCCGCTTGCTCTACGACGGCGAGGACGTGACCTTCCACGCGGCGTTCTGCCGCGCCCACAAGCGCCACGGCCCCCGGCCCCTGTGTCCCCTGAAGAACTTCCTGTCGTTCGTGAGGAAGGACATGTTCGCCACGCTGAGCGCCTCGTCCTACCAGGAGGCCTGCTACAAGCGGCCCGGCTGATGGGGCCGTCCGCGCGGACCCCCGGAGCACGAGCGCTAAAGAGATGACACACAGTCCTGGGTTTTTGTTTGTTCTTTCTTTTCATTTTGTTTTCATTACTTTTTTTATAATGGTGCGCTTTTGTTCTGTTGATAGTGTCTTTAAAGAGTAGCCAAGCACAGCATCTACAAACCTCAGGAGGACCAAACTAAACGGGTGCCCGGGTGCTCACTCTCCATGCACTTGTGTATGGAGAGCACAAAATAGCCAGCGATCGCCAGAGATGGCGCTGTAGACAAGGTTTGATGGAAATGTTTGGTTACTCTTAGAAAATCGTGTTATATGTCCCCTTACATTCCTATAGTTTACACACATTCTGCCTTTAGGTCGGAGAGCTCTTTTCCTTGAGTTTGACCTCTGCCCCTTTTTCACAAATGTTGTCTTTTCAAAATGTTTGTACGCAAAATGCAATTGGTCGGAAATTCTACAGCACATGGCCACTTTAAATCTCTAATAACTTTTTTATAAGAGCATCAGGTGTTAAAATGTCGTAGCTTGATGCTAACATTAACTGCCTGTTTAAGAAGGGAGAAAGACAGGGGAAATAAACCTCACAATGCTGGATTAGCCATTCCTGTTTAATGTGTAGTCAGTATTAAACATGTAGTTTAAGGCAAACCATGAGTCCTCTGCCTTATTTCTTTACTTCTTTTCATGACTACCCTTTTTAACATGACCAATTAGCAACTTTTTTGGTATCATGAAGCTTGAAATTGGTTGTCCAAATTCTGTAATTTATGTTTTGCTCAATAAGAAGGGAACAAAAACTTGTTAAGCATTCAAACTCACTACAGCACATGAGTTTTCATGAACAAACGGCACACTATTTCAGTCACTCACACATAATAGTCACTTATTTGATTTGAGGATATTGGAAAATGTTAATTCTGGAACTGATTATGTTTAATGTTATCAATGTTAATAATAATGATGAGAAAATGAATGGCTTTTCTTTTCTTCAATAGTTTAAGTCAACACATTTGTATTGTCTGCATGTCAGGCAAAACAAGAAAACAAATAACTTTGGGCAGCTTCTGGTAACTTAAAATACACTTACACTCTACCCTTTCTAAATCAACTGTGCTAAGGAACAGCTGTACTAACACGCCAACCCATGTCACATTCCAGATCATTCCACGATTAATTTTCATGCGCTATGATTGAGAATGTCCTCAGTGTTTGGACTAATACAAAAATTAGCTGTCTCAAATTATAGCTGTTTTTGCTCAAGCACCTCCTGAGCACTCATGGAATGAGCGCCTATGCCTACAATTAATCTGTTACACAAATGTAATAGATGTGTAAATAAAGCGATGATTAAGAGAAAAAAGCTGTTTCTCCTCTGGAATGTTTTCTATCTCAATTAATTTCGAGAAACATCTCTTTACTTCCATTAACACAGTTTTCTGCAGGTTTATATATGCAGCAGTGTTACATACAGTAGTTACAATGGAACCATTGTACCAACAGCATGATATAATTTGCATTCAATAGCCCACCCCTCCACCAGCACACTTGCATCTACAATCAAAAACATGATATATGATCAATAAATCCAAGCTGCTCCGGCTGGAACGTATTGTATTGTGGACCACGGGCTTGCCTGGCTGCTTGACCACAACTCACCAATTAAAGAACTCGTCTCACTTATAGAGAGAAGAGTTCTTCCTTTCTTCCCCATCACGGGGCTGCCTGACCCAGCAGCACAAGTCAGGCAGCCCCGAGGGAACCACAAGCCCCACCCACGGTAACCAAGAGAGACCGTACGCAAACTAACAGAATACTGTTATCAAGATTTTAAATGAGATGGTCATAGTGATTGCAAGCCGTTTTATTGTGAGAATTTAAGCATAATGGATTCAAATGTGATGACAACGCCTGCAACGTTTTCTTGATCTAATCAACGCCAAGACCCTTTCAACAGAAAAGAACAAAAGTACTAGAATGAAATGAAAGGTCAGCCGTCTAACAGGTGAAACTGGGCCTGGAGCTCTATTGTCCCCTGAGAGAGAGGCTGAACGAGGCTCTACGTGTGTCAGACCAGGGGCAGGGTCTCGTGGAGGACCCCCAGATAGACAGACAGACCTCTCACCCTGCCAGGAGGAGCAGGGAGGAGTTCCTCACCTCCTCTCAGGTCCGTCACCTGACTTGGATCCTGGGACCTGTAACAAGCTGTTATCACTCAGGCCATAATGTCCTACACGTTGTGTATGCGTCACAATGTTTCTGTCATAAGTAAGGCTTGATTCCGACAATAGTGATAACCACTGTAAGTTGGTGCCATGTTTTTATTAACTTTTTTAAGTTTCTTGCTGCAGGGAAGAAAATGTAGGATTGTTAACTCTTCAATGTGTTTTTTGTTGTTGTTTTTTTTGCTTTTCAGTGATGGATGTTAGACTCTGGGTAAAAGGAGTTCAGCCCCTTACATGTAGCCCTCCTTCAGCAAGAAAACAGCCCTACTTGCTCCATACTAACCTGTATCTGTTTTCACTGGAAGTCACTTTGGATAAAAGTGTTACTCAATAGCATTTTGACTATAATAATAGATGTATTCCCCTTTGAATATGACAAGTATGTAAATTACTAATAAGCCACTGTAGATCTTGTCTGTTGTTGATGTACACCTCCTGTCCACTAGGTGGAGCACTACCACCATAGAACAAATGTAGAAAAATCAATGTGGTTTTTCTCATAGCAGTGCTAGTCTAGCACGGCATGGTCAATGATTTGTTTGATGAATGCGTAAAACAAAGAAACATCCGCTCTGCAGCTGGACCAATCATGTATCTTCTTTTACATTACAAACATAATACAGTGCTGATAATACAAAACATCAATCCTACAGCTCATATTCAAAAGTGCTTTGCTTTTTTGCCTTCTAAATCTGCAGAATCATGAGAGCATTGACCCAAGAAAATGCAACAACAAGAAGTTGGGCAAATTG
>JACYXH010000108.1:87500-100000 GCA_026745465.1 Lota lota | reverse complement strand
AAATCTGTGAATATAATGAATGTTGTGAGCCCCCTGTGTGTCTGCCCACAGTACTTTGTCTGGGCTAAGGCAGCCAAAACATTTACCATGGAGCTGTAATTTGGGCTGTTTGGCAGCACACCAGAAAAACGAGACATTAAAAGAATGGAGCAAGGGGGGAGGGGGGAGGGGGGAGGGGGGAGGTAAGTGAGTCATTTGATCGAGAAGTGATCCATGGATGTTGTTTGCTGGACCAGATCATGGTGGTTATTGTGATTGGACAACTCATAATGACGCATGACTCGCTGTGCATTCAATTGGGAAAGAAGACACATCTGTTTGTAAACTTATCTCATTCTACCACTCATTCACCCCATATGTTGTGGCCTATAGGCTTATAACCTGTGTGTGTGTGTGCATGTGTGTGTGTGTGTGTGTGTGTGTGTGTGTGTATGTGTTGAGTATATAGTGTATGTAGTATGAAATGTCACATGCAACACAGACATTGTCTTGGCTGAAATGAACGAGAGTTTATAAAGTAGGTTTTTCAGCACCCTGAGCAGGTGAGTTGAATTTAACCTAAGGATGTAGGGAAAGTATACAGCATCTTCGTCACATTGGCCCCCTCTCTCTCTCTCTCTCTCTCTCTCTCTCTCTCTCTCTCTCTCTCTCTCTCTCTCTCTCTCTCTCACACACACACAAACACACACACACACACACACACACACACACACACACACACACACACACACACACACACAGTGTGAGTGTTCCTTGGGGATAGGAGCTCCATACTGTAAATTGAATTCATACATACTGTTGGTGACCTTCCTCATTTCGTGCAGTGGAGCTATCCACAAAACCAATACAGCAAGTCTGATTCCATTTCTTACGGACCAGGAACAAGCCGGGTGAGAGAGAATGAGAGAGCGAGAGAGAGAGAGAGAGACAGAAAACTCAGCATAGTACAAGGAATGATATCATTATACATCTGACAACAAGGGTAAAAGCACAAATATAAGCACCTGCTATGGAAATCTTGACCTTGAAGGTCCAACCAATGGTAAATGATTCCATGCATCAACGAGGAAGTGGAAATGGCCAGAAACCCCTGCTTGAGTTGCGATTGGCCAGTGTTTAATCTGTGGAGCTTGACCGTACTTCACGGTTCACCTGCTATCACATCCAGGGAGACTCGGAGGGCATAGGTGTGTTCACACCAAACAACTTCCTTTGTGATTGGTTAAGGAAGGCAATGTTTGCCAATAACTAGCCCAAGTAGTACTTTTTGCAGACTAATACATCAAAGATACATAGAAATGCCCCCTGGATTCGCGCTGCTAGCTATAGCTAGAGTAAGAGAGAGAGTACACATTGGGTTATATCTCACTAACTGTTGAGAGCTGAGCATGCTGGGCATGCATTCGTCTGTAGGCAAGAAAAGAACACCATTGAAATACATTTATCTGCACACACACACACACACACACACAGACACACACACACACACACACACACACACACACACCCATCCCATAGGAATGTCCCAATTTGGTCTTTCTTTTTGTATTTCCACAATGACTTCAGTTAGACAAATTGCTCTACAGATTCTTTTCGTCTTTCTATTAATTTGTTGTCCCGGTGAAAAGGAGTATCACTTGCACAAATTGGGCCTGCTCCCAGGTACAAGGTTTGATTGCGTACTAAGCAGATCATGTCAGCACACGGGCCTCCTTGCGTGAGACATGTAAATGAGCGGGCCGCTTGACTGCGTAAGTTATGTTACAACACATTCTGGGAGGTTTGTCACTAATGCACCGCAGATTATACTCTTGTTATACAGAGGGGGAGAGGGAGGGAGAGAGGGAGGGAGAGAGAGAGAGAGAGAGAGAGGAGGTGCATTACCACCCCCTGTTGATCGGGGGAAGGAAAGGGTCCAAGTCAGACCACATTGAGAGGAATGAAATAGTTGTGACCACCCCCCCCCCTCTCCAATAAAGGGCAATAGAGTATAAATGGCAGCTCACCAGATAGCTCACCCGACCCTAAATAGGACCTGATAGGCTCTCGCCCTCCACTGATTGCGGCAAGCGTTGCTGTGGGCAACTGATCGATGCACACCCTCATCCACAGCCCCCCCCCCCCCCCCCCCCCCCCAGCCTGGCGGAGCTTGTTTGCTCGGCCTAGCGGGCAGAAATCCATAAAGTTGTTTTTGAATTATGATCAGTTACACGTTTGTCTTGCGTGCTTTCACCGGGCCCCTCAAAGGAAAGGGACGGGGCATGTTGTGTTGTTGAAACAATAGAATGAAATCAATGGTAGCAGAGAGAACCAGAGCAGGGCCGTACAGTTCCCCAGCAGCATAGGTCAGGCCACACGATGCATTGTTATGATTAACCTCATTCAATGGCCGCTACGCTGGCTTCTCTGTGAAGAGCTATGCACACTCCACTCATGAGAGGGACAGGGTGGACGCATGTGTGTGTCCGTGTCTGTTTGTGTGTGTGTGTGTGTGTGTTTTTGTGTGTGTGTGTGTGTGTGTGTGTGTGAAAATGTAGCATAGGTCGATGGAGTTGGATGGTGGTTGAGGAGGCGTGTGTGTGCATGTGTTAGTGTCTGATTCTGCTTGTTTGTGCCTGGGTCTGGCTCTGTGTGTGTGTGTGTGTGTGTGTGTGTGTGTGTGGGGGGGGGGGGGGGGTGGTGGGGGGGGGGGGGGGGGTGGTGGGTGGGTTGGGTGTGTGTGGGTGTTTTCATCTATCTCTCAGCCGGTAATGAAGTCTTGGAGTGTCCCACTGGAGAAGCCATGACAGAGCCATGACAGAGTCGTCTCCTGATGGGGAGTCAACAGCCTGGTGGATCAAAACACATACACACACATACACACACATACACACACATACACACACATACACACACACACACACACACAGCGAAAATTTAATTAATAAATAATGCATAAATGAATAAATTTATTAAGTATGACGATTGTGACGCAACACAAATATGCAAACAAGAATAAGAAAAAAGATTACTGCGCACACACACACACACACACACACACACACACACACACACACACACACACACACACACTAGGGGGTATATATTCCATCCTAAACAAGACAATTCCTCTTCACCGTCTCTCACTTTCTCTCTCTCTCTCTCTCTCATACATACACACGCACTCACACACATATATACATATACTAAACATCTCATGCTCATATGGCGGGAGACTTATAGCAAGGTGATGTTGAATCCGCACGTCTAAACACAAGTGGCGCTTGTTTAACGCATCACACGTGTCGCCCTGAAGACGGGCCCACAGCCACGGCTTCACCCTAAAGTAAACTCACCCAGTGCAAAGCAATCCCCTCTCACCGGACAGGGGGCCTGTGTGTATGAATGTGTGTAGAAATATGTATGCTTGTATATACTGTCACTGTTTCTTGGAGTCTATTTATGTGTGCTCTTGTTAACCCGCCCTGCTTCTTAAGCTGTCCAGTGTTGTGATAAACTGCATACTTAACCCATACTTTGTTTCACACACACACACACTCACGCCCACACACATGTAAACGCACACACACACACGCACGCACGCACGCACTCACACACACACACACGCACGCACAGAAACACACATATGCACACAGACACACACACACACACAGAAACACACAGGTGGTGGGTAGGTGAAGGGGTGAGGGAGGGCGGTGTTGGTCTGCAGCAGGGGGAGGGCCTAGACTAGAGACCCCGGGCAGGGCAGCTGAAGCAGCTCTCTGACAGATGCCCTGGCTCCCCCAGGAACACCAGGACATAGTTGACATAGTTTGGAAAGGGTGATTTTCACGCCCTTCTCCCTCCACTGCTCCTTCTCCCTTTCATTCTCGCCTTTCTCCTCCCCCCCACACACACACACACACACACACACATTTGTGCACACATACACATACACACACAGGCACACACACGCATACACACACACACACACACACACATATGTGCACACATACACATACACACACACACACAAACACACACACACACATATGCACACATACACATACACACACAGGCACACACACACGCACACACACACACAGACAGACAGACACACACACACAGAGCTGTCATACAGAACATAAACACGCTTTAGCCCTATCATCTCTCATCGACACTTAATGCCAGACGCCTCTGGTGTTAAAATGCCACAAGTCTCACTAATGCACTGTGGCAAACACACTTACACCGTTTGCGGTTAACGTACTGTTCACAAATCTGTATGTGTACCGGCACACACACACACACACACACACACACACACACACACACACACACACACACACACACACATAATATAAAAGGAAAACAGGGTTATGGCAGGTTTGATTTCCCCACAGGGGAAGTACATTTACATTAGCATACAAAACACACACTTGTTTTCTGAACCAAACCACACCAGACACACGCACACACACACACACACACACACACACACACACACACACACACATACACACACACACACACACATACACACACATACACAGTCAGCCTCTATGTATCAGAGTGTCAATAAGTGTATTTATTCATGCATGTTTTGTCTAATTTATGAAGGGAGGGGGGGGGGGGTCTTCACACTCACACACAGCATCCCCTGAATGGTGTAAATAACAATGTGTTTAATCCATGGGCTTTCAACTGGGATGATCAACGGATTTTACAGAGAGAGAGAGAGAGAGAGAGAGAGAGAGAGAGAGAGAGAGAGAGAGAGAGAGAGAGAGAGTGTGTGTGTGTGTGTGTGTGTGTGTGTGTGTGTGTGTGTGTGTGTGTATTTGATTGCGTTTGTGCACGTGTCTTCGCTTGTGCATAAATGTGTGTGTGTGTATGTGTGTGTGTGTGTGCCCGTATGGGCAGTCGTGCATTTGTAACCAAAGAAAGTGATATCTCTGACTCAACAAGCAGTGATGGGATTTGTAATTGCACTTGATAGCTGCCACTTGAGTTTTTTTTTGCAATAATACTAAAACCTTCGTTCTGTGCCCACTCCTCACAACAGAGTACAATTGGATTCTGGTGTAACTTGCCCTCCTCCAACACATTCTGCTCATTCCTTCACTCTCTGGTGACCGGCTGGAATTCATCCAACCGACCTTATTTGCTCTCTGCCAATGGCAATTTCTTTCACTTTTTCTTTCTATCTTTAATTATTTCTTTCTTTCTTTCTTACTTTGCGTCTTACTTTCTTCCACCTATTTCTTTCATACTTTTGTTCGTTCTTTCTCTCTTAACGTTTTAACCTTGACAGTGACGGTCTGCGCCAGCTGGTTGGCAAGTTGAAATACACTACCCCCCAAAGCATAACAGTAGCATACACTAAACGGTGCCACGCTGGTTGCAAATTGATTCCACTTTTCCATTTCTTGTGCATTATGTTGTTCATACCGCAGGCATTATTAAACAAACAAATAAACCTAAAGTCATCGTTAGCATATGGGTATTTTGCTAACCTTGCCATATTCAAGAGCAATTTGTTTGACATATACTGCAGCAATATACTATTTTCACCGCTCTTTCCAACAGCTTTCCTTTTCTGTACTAGCGCTTTCAACATTTCCTGCCAACTGCCATATGTCATGTTTTCCTCAATCCTTGCTCATCGGATACTTCCTGTCCCTCTTCTGTAGCCCTGCCCCCTTCCTTCATCATATGATCCCTGGAGGTTCCTGGTTGATGTATCATGAAAGAGATCTGCTGAGAGAGTGACCCTGGCTGTGTTAAAATTGGTCCACTTGTTTCCTAATTCCCTGTTCCCTATATGGGGAACAGTGCTTGCCCCGTAGTAACGCCAAAATTACGTCAAAGACAAAGACTTAAAAAAGTACTTAAAACAATGACAGTTCAAATGTTCAAAAGTTTTTACTGTAAAACTTTTCAAGTTGCGAATGGAAATCTTAAGAGCCTGGCAGAGAACACACCATGATCCTGGAGACTTATTCAGGACGTTCAGCCGTGCTTGCCTCTTTTGAACTCTGGCGGTGAAGGAGACTCACCAGCGCTCAGATAGATTGTCATTATCAAGAGTTGTGGTTCTGGTCTGGTCCGGTCCTCTCTTTTGATGGAGAGGTGGAGGAGGAGTTGGCGGGGGAGGGGGAGGAGGAGAAGGAGGAGAGCAAGAGAAGGCTAGATCTCAAAGATGACTAACCAAATAGAATTGGCCAGCCATGACCACAATCAATGGGCTTTTCTCTCTAAGTGTATTCGATTTCAAGTTAGACGTTCTCGCTAGGAGTCTTCTATTGCTCTCTCTCTCTCTCTTTTCCCTCAATCTCTCTCTCCCTTTCACTTTCTTTATCTATCTATCCATCGCGTGCCTCCATCTCCTTCTCACTCTCCATCCTTGCACACACACACACACACACACACACACACACACACACACACACACACACACACACACACACACACACACACACACACACACACACACACACTCCAATAACTCCCCCCCCCCCCCCCCCCTCCCTTTATCCATCCAGAGTCATATCGATTGATCTGAGTACAACTTCATTAGGATTCTGTCTAGCTCACCTCCTGAACACCACCGGGGGAGGAAGAGGGCCTCTGAGACACCCCCCCCCCTTCCCCTCCGCACCCCCTCGCGCTCTCCTCTCTCACCTCACCACCGCCCGCTTTGCATGTCAAATGTTCAGCCCCAGCCGACATCTACTTACTGGTTTATCTGTTCGCTTCTCAGACAGAGCAGAGTGTTGCTCTTCAGGGATGCACCCCCTTTTCTTCCTCTGCCTCCACCCCCCCCACCTCTGCCTCCACCCCCCCACCTCCCCCCCACCCCCCCACACTCTCCCACCGTCACCCCCGTTAACAACCCCTGTGGGGCTTATTGTCATAAAGATGTATTCTCTATGACCATACAGTGGGTTGATAGACTTTGTCTTGTTGTGTCCATCAAGGGATTTGAATTCACCTAATTTCATTCTATGTTTTCATGATAAGGTATAGGCGTCATTATTCTCTCTCATTCTCGTCGACATTCCCACAGGACTGGACCAGAAGCATCCTGCTCAGAGTGTGTTGTTAGTGTCTTGCAAATAGATGCATTGCCTTCTTTGGGGGCTGTAGACTTCCATGGGCTTCCAGAAAATTTACTAATACTGGTGTCCAAAAAAAACAACAGAATCTAACTAGTCTAGGACTAGGACTGAATCTAAGTCCCTGAGCCATCCTGTTACTTAGATCAGCAGAATCCAACCTTAAAACAAGTGCATACTTCTGTCACAATGCAGTGAGGAGCATCGTCTCTAGCCACAGCGTGATACCAGACAATGCTTGAAGAATTACAACTACACCAGCCTTCTCCTGTAACCCTGACTCACCTCTTCTATTTCCTCTTGCTGGGAATTATATAGTGATTCTCAAATGGGGGTACGCGTACCCTGAGGGGTACACTTTGAAGGATCGCAGGGGTACTAGGAACATTTCGAAGGACAAGGAGAAAGAAAGATGCAACTAAAACAGAAACATCAACATGTTGCCAGGGATGGGATTCACCTTCACCAGCTCCAACCCCCCTCTGGCATTGTGCTTTTTTTCAGGGGAGAAAATAGCCAACAGTTGCATGAACCCAGCAGTGTCATGTCGGTTAGCTAGCCAAGGTGCATTTTCAAGAGAAAACTTTCTGACTTCAGCTCATCCCAAGAAGTGGTGCGAAAAGCCAAATGTATTTATTCCCTCCACCAAAATGTTTTCTGCTGGTAGGCTCATATCTGGCTGTCTGTCTTAACCCCCACTCCCACCACATCCACATACACACACGACACACACACACACACACACACACACACACACACACACACATACACACACACACACACACACACACACACACACACACACACATACACACACACACATACACACACACACACAGACACACACACTACCCCAACTGTCGCAGTGAACTGCTACTCTGTCTCAAATGAGTACAACCCCTTCCACAGCTCAAGATAGCATTCCATGGAGGCAATTAGTCACCGGTTTTCCTTAAATATGTCAGCATGTGTCAAGGAGAGAGAAAGCAGTTGGGAGGGGGTGCACCCGCGGTAGTGGGAATGGAAAAGCAGCAATCATGAGACCCCAGGATTAGCTTCTCCAACATTGATAATGGAGGATAACCCTCTTGTTTCATACACATTTTAGATCCATGTGGATGTAAACACAGATGCATTAACCCCCCCCCCCATGCGAGCCAGTCACACGGTCAGGGTTAGTGATCATTTTACCTCCAAACAGAGGTTATTTATCCCTTTTATATGTTTTCCCTGTAAAATCCTGTCTTATATATTTACTGTCTATTAAATTGTCTGAGGCAGAATACTACTGGGGCTGGATGGCAGCTATTTGAGGTTGTTCTATGTAGTGTAAAAGTAGTTTCATGGTTTATACATTTTTGTGATGTATGAGAGAACTACAAAACTTCAGCCGTCTCTATCTGTCTGAATGCAGGCCGTCTGGTGGCTAGGGACAAGTAGTAAGGACTTTTGTAAGGACACAGCTGAATGGATGTCAAAAATGGTCTGGCTGCTAATGTATCTGTGTCTGGTGGCCAAGATGGTTACACAGTGACCCTGAACACAATCTGCACTTTCTTTCATGCACAGGAAGGTCACCTTCCTGTGCATGAACCACAAGAATACACCCCATTGGAGGTTCCAGTTTGTGTGTGTGTGTGTGTGTGTGTGTGTGTGTGCGTGAGTGTGTGTCTGCATGTGTGTGTCTTTGGTGAATGCATCCAAATATTACTTTTTCTCAATAACAGTACTTGGAGGCTCTTCACAGATGCGGTTGGATGTACACACTAAGTTCAACCTTAAGCATGTGCGGTTCATACAAAATGGGTCAAAGAAGTGAGGAGGAGGAGGAGGAGGAGGAGGAGGAGGAGGAGGAGAAGGAAGGGGTGTGTTCGCACTGGATTCACGACGAAGCTCACATACAAAGTCTCATGTTTCCATCGCACAAGAAGTGCATATTTTGACACCCGTGTATGTATGTCGGCGTCTGCATATTTATTCGTTTGTCCTGTTTCTGAATGTGTACGTAAATCTTCATGTTCCTGCTGGATGTAAAATCCTGGTTCTGCTCAGTGTCTGGCCGGTCCCCCGCTGATCGGAGCTGGGCTGTGGGCTTTGTTTGGGGGGGGGGGGGGGGGGGGGTTGGGGGTTGGGGATTGGTGGTGGTGGTGGTGATGGGGCCCCGGAGCCTTGAGACGCTGTTTCGGGTCCCCCCGGCAGACACGCTGTTTGTTTAGCCTGACATTCCTCCACTCGGAGCCGAAACTAGGGGGAGTATGAGGTGATGTATTTCTGTGTTAGCGGGGTGCGTTGACAAGGAAGTGTGTGTGTGTGTGTGTGTTTGTGTGTGTTAAGTGTGAGAGTGTGTTTCTGTGCATGCACATCCTGCACACACGGTGAGGTCACATGTGTGTCGGTGTGTCTGTGGATATTGTTATATCCACAGATTGTTTGTACATTTGACATGCACATGATAACTGTTAATATGGTGATTGTGATGGTGCATTGGTGGGAGCGATGAGTCATTTTAGTATTATCATACTGGTTTAATCCCTGAAGAGAAATATACATTTGTGTTTTAATCCTCGTGAATGCTATCATGCTTATGAACAGAGTTCACAAGAGTTTCTGATAGGCAAAGGGACATCTACGCTTCCGTCGCTTCCCATCACATAATTATGAGGTCGCCGTCTGCTGTCGTCAGGTAGACACGCAGGAGTCTCATAAGCGTCTCTTTAAGTGGAAAAGCAGAGTAGCGGTCCGTGACAGAACGTATTTGCCTTGTCGCCGCGGTGACATTTGGCTGCACGCTGAAGCGGCCGCTGAAATGTCTGTTGTGACACAACGCAGTCTGTCTTGTCTCAGTTGTGACCACAGTTTATTTGCCTTTCACTTCCCATTAGCTAACAGACTGTCGCCTGAACGCCTGGCCTTGGTGGCGGCCATATTGGCGTCAAGTCACTGAAGGGAGTGGGGACGGATTTGACGAATCAATGGCTTCCCCACTCAATAGCGTTCACTCCCTTTGCTTTTGCACCTGGTTAGTAGTTCTTCTAATTGATATTGAGCACTCATATTTTGGCTAGTGGGCGTTGAAACTGCTGTCGTTTGAAATTAGCCACCGGCTGATTTACAAGCGTGGTATTAAACATACCACAGATCGAGGTCGTTATGAGGCATTCTTTTGTGTGCTTTTTTTTTTTCCTCACATCAATAATTTATGATATCTTTTCATTAGCTTGACATTTTGGTTTTGGCTGGGTACTTCCCTTTCTTCGCTTAAATAAGTTTTCCAGTTTCCTTTTTCTTTTTCGCTTCTTCCCCTGCTGGAAGGCTCAGCAAGCTGTTTCTGAGTCCCACCGCAGGGGTTAGCGCCAGAGTATCTGCTTACTCGTTAGAAAAACCGCAACGCTGGTCCCATATCGCCCACTTATTTGTCCGTATACATTTCTTCTGTTAACTTCTTGCCTGTCTCACTCGCTGTAACGTCAAAGTACTGTCAAGCCGCGCTGAATACGCTGGGACGGATACTCACAGAAACGTCTGCATTCAAACCCACTGACTGAACCGAGCGTGTGTGTGTGTGTGTGTGTGTGTGTGTGTGTGTGTGTGTGTGTGTGTGTGTGTGTGTGTGTGTGTGTGTGTGTGTGTGTGTGTGTGCGCATGCTACCGACAAGAGGACTTGATATCTATTCCATGCAGTGAACATGAAGCTATACAGGTAGAGACAAACAGAGAAGCAGTTTGAAGGACTTCACAATCATTGCTTCTGCATATGAGCTGATGAAACGTAAATACATCGCTGACCGTAGTCCTGTCAGTTGTTGTTTTTTACTGGCCGGGGGATGCATTCAGTTTAACCAATTTTAACACATTTTGGAAATGCGTTTGGATTTTTCAAACGCCTTCAAAACCGCCATCCAGACGGTCCACATTGGGGTTAGGTCTGGACCAGACCTAACCCCAATGTGGACCCTGACACACAAGGAGCCAGGACATGGGATGCTTTGGCAGCTGTCCTGTTCAGCTTCTCTCCCAAGGACATTTATTTCATAACTTTGGTCATGTTGAATTTCTTGGGTCATGCCATGTTATTTCCGACATCTACCTAAAAAAGGAGTCAACAATTGAGGACATCAAAATGTTACGTTAACAATGCGTAAAAGCACAAAATGTATAAGATATCCAGAGGCACATGAAAAAAGCTTTAGAGGTGCCATCTTTTTCCGTAACGCCAAACATTTTATTCTGCCGTACACTAAACCCCTCTCCCCCCCGAAAATATTTTCTTTCCCCATGAAAAAAAACAAAACAACCTCTGCCAAGAGAAATCCTTGTAGTCATGTAAATTCCTCTTCACTCTGACACGTCGCGGGGTCACTGAAAGGTTTACCGCTCCCAGGACAGGGCTGCTGTGAACACCGTTGCAAATATGCTTACTGCCAACAGCCCTTGGGCCAACGCAAAGCCTTGGTTTGACAGGCCCGATGTGAATACCCCTCCCCGTTCCTGCTCCCACAGAACCTCAGCCAGCAGCAGCAGCAGCAGCTAGCAGCAGCAGCTAGCTAGCAGCTAGCAAGACGGATCCATCAACCTCTGCCTGGGGGAGGATAGAGTGCTTCCTGGCATCGGCGGTGACAGGTGTTTCATGCTTTAACCCCGTCTGAGGCCCCGCTGACAGACAAGGGAATACATTAGCGGCATTGTGCGAGCTGTTAGGGCCCTAATGACCCGCTTGTCCATGGGGGACTATTTACAGTACATGCTGGTAAGGAGAGATTGCACACAGGGAACGCTTACTAGCGCTCATTTTGATAGAAACGCCAGGCTGGACACTGCATTCACACGCACACATTTATTTTGTGTGCGTTTAAATTGACTTGACCTTTTTAACAGGTAAACTAGTATAAACTTGTATTTACTGGAAATATTGGATTTGTACTGCCGAACAAAACCATCAACAGTCTGTTTGTGCAGTGGATAGAATAGTAGTAGTAGTAATTCAAGCTTAATTTAAACCATGGTCATACAGGAACAAAAATGGTTCACATCAAAGCCTTACTTGAGAACAAGCATCAGAACAGAAACTTGGACAACGCCCAATCTTGCATCCCACCACCTTCTGCAAAGCTCACAATGGTGTACTGCCAATCAAGGAATGTTGACATAAACAAATGCCAATAGAACACAGTGAAGCCCTTTAAGACTGCTATACAGGGCTACATACTTATTGAATAATCTATGTAACCCCCTTGTGAGCCAAGTACACCAGCTCTCGAGATTAGATGAGATGAGGTTTAAAGAGGGTATCACAAATTAATGGATCTGACAGCAGTTGATGCAAAACAACATTTTACCAATAAACCAGGAAGACAGTTGCTTGCTCCTTTATTTTGCAGACATTTCTGAATTAATATAAACCAATAT
>JACYXH010000108.1:70000-75000 GCA_026745465.1 Lota lota | reverse complement strand
GGCAGAGTGGGGTGTACCCAATATTTCCCATCGGAGTCAGATCCCGCAAACACACAAAATCAGACGCACAAATGAGAAGCACAAACTCTCGCACCATGGGCCAGGAACTGCACAATGGCACTCTGGATTTATAACCCTGGACGCTCTCCAGCGCGTGCTTCACAGGCTTTGTTGTGTGTGTTTTTCAGAGCCTCTTTCAATTTACAATAGACGGCCCCCTAACACAAACAAACCGGCAGTCACAGGGGAGGGAGTATGGGCTCCAGCTTGTAGGAAATGTAACTAAATGGTTTGGTCCAGTCTCGTGGTATCTTCTGTTTTTATGATGCAACCACCGACCAACCCCCCTCCGTCTTACTCTAAAAATAACAGCGTTCTGATATGTCCTGTCCTGATATGTACCCCCCCCCCCCCCCCCCCCACACACACACACACACACACACTAGCAGGCACACAGATACACTCTGCAGCTTCCCCGAAGCATTCGACTGATTAACATTCTCTTCCTCACCTGCCTCCCTCCATACGTCATCTACATTCCACATTTTGGCGAAAGTGGGTGCCCTGCCATGGCTAAATATATAACGTCTGTAACATATAGCAATAGGCTAAGGCTAACAAGCTGTCTCGAGCGAGGCAAAGAGCTAGGCTGTATTTCAATTCCTTATAGACGGAAAAAAGGGAAATATTGGACACTAATCAACCCGTGCTTTGTTAAAGAACATACTCGATTACGGACAGATTGGTGAGAATACACACCTGACCCTCCTTGTAGGTAATTAGCTCAGCGCATTATTGGCCAGGGGCAGTTGCCACGGTAATGTGGCCATGGCGGTTAATAGGGAAGAGCTGTGTCTGTATGGAAATGAAAGCGCCACGTATACAAAGAGAAAGCCATAGCTTCTGAGAATGCAGATGAAAGCGATGAGACTAGTTGTGAAAAGAACAAAAACAAAAATGCACAGAATCAGCGGGAGAACTGCACTCCGTATCTGCTTTCCAAATCAGTTCCGTGTTGTTAGCGGGGAGCTCTGATCTTGTAAGACTCTGTTATGAGAAACGAACCCCGATGCTGTTTACTGCTAAAAGAAAAACTCCCCGGCGCACCCTGCCAAAAAGATCACGCGACGACGGGCCCTATACTCTTTGTCTAAATACAGTCACTAGATACACATCCAGCTCCGATACCTCTCTCTTTGTAAGCAAGACCAGAGCTACTCTCTCTCATGTTTGTGAGGTGATTCGTGAGGAATGAGCTTGATAGCATCTCAGACTTGGCTGCAACACATCATCCTAACGACCCTTAATTTACTCAACATGTCTGAGGGCCCCTCGCGCTTCCCATCTCCCCTGGCTCTCTCTGAAGCTGTGCTTGTGTGTGTGTGTGTGTGTGTGCGTGTGCGTGTGTGTATTTGTGTGTGTGTGCGTGTGTTTGTGTGCGTGCGTGTGTTTGTGTGCGTGTGTGTGCGTGTGTGTGTGTGCGTGTGTGTGTGCGTGTGTGTGTGCGTGCGTGTGTTTGTGTGCGTGTGTGTGTGTGCGTGCGTGTGTTTGTGTGCGTGTGTGTGCGTGTGTGTGTGTGCGTTTGTGTGTGTGTGCGTGTGTGTGTGTGCGTGTGTGTGTGTGCGTTTGTGTGTATGTGTGTGTGTGTGTGAGCTAGGGGAGAGTAGTGGCGAGAGTTGATAGGCTCTCCTCTGCCCCTGCGGATAGATGACGTGCTGAAGGAACATTTACGCTCTACTTATTTGCTCGCTCTACAGCTCTATACTTCTGTCCGCTTCTTCTGCTGCCACCTCCCAGATTTCTAACCACACCAAACTCAATTATCATGTCTCTGTCGGGACTTGTAGGCTATGTGTCGTTTATTATTTTCTCCCTCTCTCTCTCTCCCTCTCTCTCTCTCTCTCTCTCTCTCTCTCTCTCTCTCTCTCTCTCTCTCTCTCTCCCTCTAACTCTCTCTCCCTCCCTCTCTCTCTCCCTCTCTCTCTCTAACTCTCTCTCTCTCTGTTTCTAACTCTCTCTCCCTCCCTCTCTCTCTCCCTCTCTCTCTAACTCTCTCTCTCTCTGTTTCTAACTCTCTCTCTCTCTCCAACTCTCTCTCTCCCCCTCTCTCTCTCTCCCCCTCTCTCTCTCTCTCTTGCTGTCTTTGTTGCTCGCTCTCCCTCAAGGTTAACCCAAGGGCTTCCCTTAAATTTGTCTGTGGCCACTCCGGCTCCTATGATGAGCGAACGTCTTTCTCTGCCGCGTTGACATGCATATTCATCAGATTTACCCATGGATGTCTCTCTCACTCTCTTTCTATCTCTCTCTCTCCCTCGTTGTTGCTGACACATACACACACACACACACACACACACACACACACACACACACACACACACAGGGAAGTGACCAGGAGCCCGCCTTCCCAGGGTATCATCTGTGACCCCCTTAATTTACAGGACTTTAACGCACATAATCACTTATGGGCTAGAGTGTATTCTCCAAAGGAGAAGAGAGAGAGAGGGAGGACAGGGAGGGGACAGGGAGGGGACAGAGGTGGTGAGATTCTCTCTTACCACCCCTGTCCCCTCTCTCTCTCTCTCTCTCTCTCTCTCTCTCTCTCTCTCTCTCTCTCTCTCTCTCTCCACCGCCATCCCGTTTTAAATATGCACATACAGCAGCTTTAACATCCTTTTTATTTTTTTCTGTGTGAAGACTTCCTGCTCGATGCAGAATTAGGTCAGCGCCGCTGCCGTCCCAGGCGCTCCCGAGGCGAGGCCAGCCTCTCCTCTAGATTTCCCAGCAGAGGTCTGCAGCTAATGGTGGGGGAGCGCACAGTGGACTTATAGCGAAATGGAAATCCAAGGGGGGAAGGAAATACATCAAAACGAGAGTCTGAAGGAGCCTTGGGAGAGAGGGAGAGAGGGAGAGAGGGAGAGAGGGAGAGAGGGAGGGAGGGAGAGAGGGAGAGAGGGAGAGAGGGAGGGAGGGAGAGAGGGAGGGAGGGAGAGAGGGAGAGAGGGAGAGAGGGAGAGAGAGAGAGAGAGAGAGAGAGAGAGCGGGAGAGAGGGAGAGAGAGAGAGGGAGAGAGGGAGAGAGGGAGAGAGAGAGAGGGAGAGAGGGAGAGAGGGGAGAGAGGGAGGGAGGGAGAGAGGGAGAGAGGGAGAGAGGGAGAGAGGGAGGGAGGGAGAGAGGGAGAGAGGGAGAGAGGGAGAGAGGGAGGGATAAAAGGGGGGGGGTCCTTGTTGCCATATCAGTACATTGTGGTGTGTTTCTAGATGGATTGACATGAAGTCCGTAGGCGTAACTGTTCCGACCTCCCTGTGTCTGATTCGCTAAGCGTCAGTGACTCAAACTCTGCGTGGCAGGCTGTCAGAAAAACGTCCTCTTTTTCTTTGGAGCCGATGACGTCATCATCACCATCATCCACTTCATTCTTTCTCTTGTGTTGTTCTCAGTCGCTCTCTGTGTCTGAGATGAACAGTGGTCGACCTGTTAACTTGTAGTTAACTTCTGTTTTAGCTCTTCAGGATCAGGATGGAAAAAAACTGAAAAGAATCATTATCCAATCAGATGCAACTTTGATGATGTTGTCACTAAGTCCAACCAGAGTGGATATTGGTTTAGGATTGGACGTTGGCAACCAGGTCTTCTTGTGCCACCTTTATTCCACAAACACGAGACAAACCGAGTGGTGAACATTACCGGTATGATGTCCAGTCTGAACGTCTGGAGAACAAGTCCTGGTGGAAGCCACACCTCGCCACAGGGCCAGCCACTCACAGCCCAGCTTCACAGCCCCCCGGACTCGCGTCCCCCTCGGCCTGCGCCTCGCTTCAGCCCCATGAGTTGTGGATCAGAGAAATGCTGCCGGAGCAGATTGGAGAACACACTAGGTGGCTCTGGACTCCGTCAGCCCGGCTCAGAACCGACCTGAGGAGAACCAGATGGTCCTGTCGGAGGGGCGCCAACCCAAACAGGACCCCTCGGAGCAGAACAAATCCAGAAATATATAGAAATAAATATTCATCAGGGTTGATGATACACACGGGGACCCGGGCCAACTTAAATAGTGCTCGGACCTCCGCTCCGGGTCACCGCCTTGGGGTGGGGGGGGGGGGGGGGGGGGGGGGGGGGGGGGGGGGGGGGGTGGGGGGCGTTCAATAGAACGCAGCGCACACTTGTTTGCTTTCGTCCTCTGCTCCTTTGACGTTTTTTTTTTCTTTCTTTGTTCCCCCACTTTGTACATTATTATTTGATCTTTTAGCGTTTATTTTGTTATCTTTTGTTCCGGTCATGTGTTAGCTTGTTCTACTACCTTGGGGTTCCTCAGACGCTCCCCCCCACCCCCCCTTCCCCCGCCCCCACACACACACCCACACCCAAACAAAGTGATGTGCTCCACCTCTTTCTACATACTCCTCTTTTAATCTCAGCCCTTCTCATTCTCGTCGTTGTTTTCGTCGTTTATCTTCATCGACTCTCCTCGCTTCCCCTCATTTGCTTCTTCTTCACCTGCCGGCGAGAAAGAAAACGCCAAAACAATCCTTTGTCATTTGGTGCCGGGCTGGCCTGGTTTTTCAGGCGGACATTGTGGGCACAGTTTGGTTTGTTGGGAGAGTTGTTGTTGTCTCTCTCTCTCTCTCTCTCTCTCTCTCTCTCTCTCTCTCTCTCTCCCTCTCACTCTCTCTCTCTCTCTCTCTCTCTCTCTCTCTCTCTCTCTCTCTCTCTCTCTCCCTCCTCACTCTCTCTCTCTCCCTCCCTCCCTCTCTCTCTCTCTCTCTCTCTCTCTCTCTCTCTCTCCCTCTCACTCTCTCTCTCTCTCCCTCCCTCCCTCTCTCTCTCTCTCTCTCTCTCTCTCTCTCTCTCTCTCTCTCTCTCTCTCTCGCTCTCTCTCTCCCTGGCATGGGAAACATGCGTTATCGTGCAGGTGATGGATTCGTCGTGCCGCGAGGCAGTACCTGACAACCCGGTTCCTGTCTCCCCCCGCTGTTGGCGCACATTGGTACGGCCCCCATGTT
>JACYXH010000108.1:62500-65000 GCA_026745465.1 Lota lota | reverse complement strand
GCACGCACATACAAACGCTTGGACACACACCCCCCCCCCCCCCCCCCACACACACACACACACACACACACACACACACACACACACACACAACCACATGCATGCACACACACACACACACACACAACCACATGCATGCACACACACACACACACACAACCACATGCATGCACACACACACACACATATGAACCGCACGCATGCACAAATACAAATTCAAAGAGAGGAAGGAGAATATAGACGTATGTGTGTGTGTGTGAGTGGGAGGTTTTGCCTGAAAACACTCCAGTCCAAACAGTGATAACAATGTCATTATCGCAAACATACCTTGGTATTTATTATTTTACACTTTATTTTTTTCTTCCTGTACAGTGTGGCAGGAAGATTGATGGTAAACATGGAAGTGACACGTCTGCCGGAAACAAAGCGCTGGGGTTTCTAATCAATTAAAGCTGGATTGATCAACAAGCACAACACACGCAGACCCCAACATTTTGATCCCAGATGGATAAGAGGCTGCTGCTGAGTGGCTAAGCAAAACCCTTACAAGAAAATACAGGAAAAAAGGTGCAATATTATAGCACTTAAAAGTAGTTGCTTAGCTCTTAAAAGCAGTTGCTTTGCTTATTCAGTGAATTTGTATGCACTTAAATGATTCTTGCACTTTTTAGGGTATATCTACATGGTTGAATGCACTGTGAGTAACTTTGGACAAAAGCGTCCGCTAAATAAATGCAATGTCATGTAATGAAAGAGCTGAAGAAACAGTTTGACTTTGTGGGGAATAAGTGACACCATCCCTCCCTCCGTCCCTGGAGCAGCTGCGGCGGTATCACAGGACAACGGTTCTCTCACATAGAACCTACGAGCAGCATTTGCCCTGCGCGTGCTCAGTCACGTCAGCTGGCGCTCCAAAAGATGGACCCCGCAATGGTAGTTCGTTTGGCAGGCGTCCCTCACAGAACAGTCACCGGTTTGATGTACGCCTGCTCTTAATACACTTGCTGCGTTTTTCAAATCGGGGAATAGAGCAAATTAATGCTGTGGCATCAGACAGAGGCACCCAGAATTGAAAACCAATTTAATCAACCTTTGTCTCTCTCCTTCATTTATCCTCCCCCCCCCACCCTTCCTTTCCATGGGTCTGCTCTTGGCTGTGGTGGAAGGACGCGTGAGAGCAGACAGGACCTGCAGTATAGCTGGGAAGAGCTCATCATTAGGCGATGCTGCCTGGAATCCATTGAAGGATCATTTGTCAAAAACCTGCAATATTATGGTAATGCGCGGTAATTTTCATCCGCCTGAGCTTTGGCACAAAGTCACACTGAATGCAAGGCATTTTTTCCTTTGACTTTATGGCTTTCAATTTGTGGTAAATCATCATTAATTGGAACATATAGCCTTACCCGGTGCATCCTGATTGGATTTTCGTATCCCCTTCCAAAGAAAACGTGAACCTCTGCTTAATATTTAACCTCTGGACTGGATTCATATTTGGGACAAATCTCCTATAAATCCACAACTACTTCTAATCACACACTAAAAAACACCACAGAGGGAAGGATTCCAGCTCACAATCAGGCTCTTTTCGGTGCCAACCCAACCTGCAGTGGGTTGGTTGTTTAAGGACATGAGTCTCCACATCCCTCACATCCCTGCTCCAGTGGTTCACTCACCGTTTAGCTGTCTCACTCCTAGTGCGTCTGAACTCACAGTTAGGATTTGTTCCATTCCATAGGCACCCACGGGCGAACCCCTCATCCCATGTTTTATCCTCCATCAATGTCGTGCCAAGAACATGTTGCGTGCACAGGTCGACGCATTTTGTCATAGCTTCATTGGGTTAGCGTAATCCGCTCCAGCGCTAAATGCTATGTAGCCTACAAGCTAATTCCGTGTTGTACAACTGACCCCAGTGGCGCCGTCGCGTTATTAGCGCATTGGCAAAAGAACATCGCTGTTTTCCTCAAGGCCACGCCCCCTCCATCTGCCGTACGTGCACAGTACTATACCCCAAGGGTTTCTGGGAAATCGTCCCGGTGACCTCCGTGGCAAACAAAGCGGCTGGAGCGTCACCACCTGATGGTCGCAGGCTGCCAGAGCATGTGACAAATCTGGTTACCTGAAGGACATCCGTGCGTCAGCGCACTCGCTGATCTAATCACACACGCACAGGTGGATGAAGTCACGGATGTATGCCAGAATGCACACACACACAAACACACACACGTACACACACACACACGCGCGCACACACAGAAATACACGGCCACACAGTGACTCAGGCTGAGCATTTGGATTTCAAAATAATAAAGGCATTTCTGAGCGGTCGGGAACCCAAAATAAATTGGTGGTTTTAAACGTGGTAATATGACTTATTTGATCTTCGACATCGCAATCTATGCCCTGTTGTCACTGTGACTTGAAGAAGAGCGTTCCATCGAGAATACAGGTGTACAATCCCATGTTTTAGCCAGTCTCCTCCAACCGGTGTGTGAAC
>JACYXH010000108.1:55000-57500 GCA_026745465.1 Lota lota | reverse complement strand
CAATCGGAGCCCGAGGGTGTAAGATGTCTGAGTGTTACTGAACTCTGGGGAATGTGTTTGAGCCTGAAAGACTGTATCTGGATTCCACAGGGTATGACAATATTGATTTCAACTTTAAATGGGCACATGGGCTCTTCAACAGGATTGTGTGTGTGTGTGTGTGTGTGTGTGTGTGTTTGTGTGTGATTGTCTATGAGGGCATATTTGGTTGAAGTGTTGAGTACGTACTGAATGCGTTTAAGTGAAGGCTGCAACCATCTGTCTTTCTCTTTTTCTGTTGGATGTGTGTGTGTGTGTGTGTGTGTGTGTGTGTGTGTGTGTGTGTGTGTGTGTGTATGTGTGTGATTTATGTGTGTGTTTATATGAAAGTGTGAGTGTGGGTATGTGTGTATGTTTGTGTGCATGTGTGCTTGTGTGCATGTGTGTGTTTGAGAGAGAGAGAGAGAGAGAGAGAGCGAGAGAGAGAGAGAGAGAGAGAGAGAGAGAGAGAGAGAGAGAGAGAGAGAGAGAGAGAGACCGACCGAATAAATCACATGAGCAGTAATGGATAATCAGAAGGCCCCGTGGCTCTAGCAGAACCTGGGTCTGGACCCACACACACACACACACACACACACACATGTTGGTCTAAGAATTAGCAAAAACTTCAATCGCAGATATCGCTAATAGGGCGCGGAGAGCTAACGAGCGCTCCAAATCCAATCCCAAACGCTCTCTTCTTGGCTCAATCAGGTCTTTGTCCTGTCCTTGTTAGGAACATTTGTCAAAGTCAATCTGGTGTTTAGACAGTCTAGTGCCAATGAGAATATAATTTGAAGTCCCTGAACGCTCCATCACCATCATCATCATCATCATCATCGTTGTTGCTACTCTTTACTTTTCCCTCATTAACTTTCCTCTTCCCCCCCCATCCCTTCACCTCAGAGACGGAGGCACCTGCCAGCCAGCCATCCAGCCACAAACTGGAAGAGAATGACTCACTATTCCCATTATGAACCCACAGTCTGTCTGTGTGTATTAGTGTGTATACTAAGCACTAGTTTCACTCTGTTTATGTCTATAGGGATGCGTGTGTGTGTGTGTTTGTGTGTGTGTTTGTGTGTATAATATGGTCATATGTATGCATTTATTTGTGTGCATGTGAGTGTGTGTGTGTGTGTGTTTGTGTGCGTATGTGTGTGTGCATGTGTGTGTGTGTGTGTGAGTGTTTGTGTGTGTGTGTGTGCGTGCATGCGCAAGTGTGTGCGTGTTTGTGTGTATTTGCCTGTATATGTGTGTGAGTGTAAGTGTGTGTGTGTGTGTAACAGGACTTGGGTGAGGGGAGAGGAAGAGAACATAAGAAAGATATAGAACGATAAGACCAAAACAATTTTAAATAGAGTTGAAAGTTGAGACAGTTACAGGGGGTAAAATGAGAAAGATTGTGTGAGAGAGAGACAAAGAGTAAGAAGAGAGGCGGGGGGAATGGGGAGAGAGAGAGAGAGAGAGAGAGATAGAGAGAGTGAAAATAAGGGAAGGGACCTCTCTGATTTATGCCCACACTCAAACTTTCCTACTCTCAGATCTGTACAGCCCCTTGTCTACACTCTTAACAGTTATACGGCCTCTTAAAAATGTAGATCTTTGTGGGTGTGTGCATTAAAAGTGACCAAGCGCGCATGTGTACCACATGTGTGGTGTGTGTGCGTGTGTGTGTGTATTTGTTCTGTCCAGCTCTCCACAGCTGCGGGCCAATGGCTTCCAGATGCCCATCTGTCTTCAGGTAGCCCACGCTGACAGGTGAACTCTCGCTTGTCTGGGACGAAGGGCCGTCCTCACTCATTTTCACTGCCTTCCCCCTGATTAGCTCTGACCACACACACACATGCACACACACACACATGCACGCAGATAGAGACACACACAGAAGCACGCACGCACACACACACACACACACACACAGAAGGACACACACTCGTATGTAAACACAAAGATTTAGACAAATGCAATTGCCCACCTCTGCTGACGCACCCAAAAGGCCCAGCACACACTCCATCACACGGCTACACTTAAGTGTTCACACTCCTCGTTGCCTTCCGAAAACACACACTCACACGCGCACACACACACACACCACACACACACACACACACACCACACACACACACACACACACACCACACACTAACACACACACACACACACACACACCACACACTAACACACACACACACACACACACACCACACACCACACACTAACACACACACACACACACACCACACACACACACACACACACACTCACTATCCCCCGAGAGTTTTTCTCTATCTTTCTGATGGAGTTTTCATTCGTCATGTATGGAAACACGCCCCCCCCCCCCCCCCCCCCCATCTTCTTCTGACCTATAAAACAACCTTTTATGTGAGAATAAGTGAGAGTCTGCGGAGACTAATTCATCAGGCCCAGTGTAGTGGGCCACTGCGGACGCAGAGAACGAGCTGAAATATGTGTGTAGAGT
>JACYXH010000108.1:47500-52500 GCA_026745465.1 Lota lota | reverse complement strand
GTTTGTGTGTGTGTCTATTTCTATGTCTATGTGCGTGTGTGTTTGTGTTTGTGTGTGTGTATGTGTGTGTGTGTGTGTGTGTGTGTGTGTGTGTGTGTGAGGACCTGGTCATACAGAGTCCCGTGGAGAGCGGCATAATGAAGAAGAAACACACTTTAGCGTGCCGCTACACGGCAGCTACCATGGAGATAATGATGTCACCCATAAGCTAACCTGTGTTTGTTTTAGTTTGTGTCAGTCTGCATAGTTTATGAATCTGATTATATATGAATATTCTTGCGTATGGTATTTGATTATGTGCGCTCCCATGTGAATGTGTGTCTGTGTACGTGTCTGTATGTGTGTGTATGTGCATCTGTGTGTGTGTGTGTGTGTGTCTGTGTGTGATTGGGGGTGTACATGTCTGTGTATATCTGTGTGTGTGTGTGTGCGTCTGTAAGTGTGTGTGTATGTGTGTGTATGTGCATCTGTGTGTGTGTGTGTCTGTGTGTTTGGGGGTGTACGTGTCTGTGTATATGTATGTGTGTGTGTCTGTAAGTGTGTGTGTGTGTGTGTGTGTGTGCATGTACATGTCTGTATAAGTGTCTGTACACAGTGTCTGTGTGTGTGTGTGTGTGTGTGTGTGTGCACGGTGGTGCCTGCATGTGGGGCCACCTGTCTGGGAATGTGCGGGAGCAGAGCAGGGATGTGATCAGGAGATGAGTGCTTCCAAACGCCGTGGTGTCGCTGAGCCAGAGGGGTAGCATGTGGACTGCCGAGGACATGCAGTCTGAGGGGAAATCAACCTGGCTATGTCCCTGTGTGTGTGTGTGTGTGTGTGTGTGTGTGTGTGCATCAGCATTCCTGTGTATGTCCCAATGACACACTGCGGAAATCTACTGTACAGAGTGTGTTGAGGTAACCCTCATGCATGCAAGGTGGGTACATCAGCCACCCCCCTCCCCCCATCACCCCCCCCCCCCCCCCCCGCTCACCCAATATTACTAACCGCCTCCCCGCAATCCTGTCTCAAACACACCGACATTGTCACACACACACACACGCCAAAGTCTATGCACGCACACAAACACATGAATGCATGGATGCCTTCACAGCCAGCACACACCAATTTACATGTTTCTGCTCTGTGCTCTATATGTTCCCATTATCCAGTGTATTGATCCACTATAAAGTGCAAACCTCGTCTGCACATGCTGTGGCGGCTATACAGAACCTGAGAAATGTCTGCACTGCTATTGTGAGCCCCATTTATCAGTTCCAGGGGCCGTCCAATGAGAGCAACTAAGGTGGCTAATGATTTAGTTTTGTGTTCTACCCTCATTCAACAATGTTTGTTATTAACTTGCAAGCAATACTGCGAAGCAACAACGGCACTTTACTAGAGTAAGGTTCCCTTCCCATGTTAGAGCAAGGCAGCAGCATCAGTGGCAGGTAGGGCGACGACCCTTCCCAGGATCAGCGTAGCGCATAGGTGTAGCACAAGCTAGGTGTCCACCTAGCACAAGCTAGGTGGACATACATGTACGTGCACCGCGCTGTGGACCTATTTTCCCCAAGCTACTGAGTGGTGCTGTAGATAGTTTAGCTTACAGCGCCTTTGGGTTTCATGAAATGCTTTTTGCTTGTGGACAACACAGAGATATCACTCCGGTTTGGACTTCTCATATTGTGAAACGATGTTATAAAGACACTTGCCCGTTAATCAACATTTTAAATATATTTATGAAAATGATGTCCCAAAAAGGATGTTTGAAACGGGTGGATCAATGAGGATGTTGTTCGTCGTAGTACTTGACTGTTAAAAACTGAAATGGAAGGGATGAATTAACAGTTGAACCTGATGTCTGATTGCTGGCACGTTGCCACATAATATTATGCATTTCCATTAATGGGGCAAAGATCAACACGACGACAAAAGTGAACAAACTAAAATACTTAGTTTGTTCACTTTTGTGGTCGTCTTTCATTTTCAAACTCAAGTTCCTCTAGTTCACCTATCAGCATGGGACTAGTACGTAGCATCAAGTACGGGACTTCTCCAAACGTACCAGTTTGTTTGTTGATCAAATGAACAAGATGGCCGCCAAGCGTTTTCATATGATAAGCGACGTCCATAACGAGGAATCCTAATCTGTGGTGTTGATTACACACGGATTCCAGGATATGCACCATTAAAAAAAGAAGAAAAAAAAGCACAGATTTGTCATGTTTGAGGGAATCCCTTGAAAATAGTCCAGATCATGTGTTAGCGTTTGTCTCGGTGTTAGGTCAACAAGTTCCCCCTCCCACTCCCCAACAGGGTACTCTGTCTGCAGGCATGTGGCCCGGGCATATCCTTTGAATAATGGCCTGGAGGGAGGGGTGGGGCAGGGGATTGGTGGAGCACGGGGTGGGGGTGGGTGGGTGGGGGGGGTGGGGGGGGGGGGGGTCTGTTGGGTGAGCATGAGGAGGAAATAACACACATCGATGCCTGTGAGCGCGGCTGATGGTCTGTTTGTCCGACGGTCTGCGCTGCGCCGATCCAACCCATTTATCTTTGTCCCCGTAATGGATGGATGTGTACAAATACATTGATGTGTGTTTAGGTGTGTGAAGGACAACCCTGCTGTAAGTATCTCTTTGCATGTCTGGCAGGGGGTGTCTGTGTGTGTGTGTGTGTGTGTGTGTCTGTGTGTGACCGATGACCCACTGCTGTTCACTCCTTGAAAAATTCAGCAAATTCTTCAATCATTTTATGAAAACAAACAATATGTCTGCAAGACGTTGTGAAGGAGGAACACACGAATGGTCCCTTCATTATTTGTTCAGTACTTATCTCTTTGATTTAACATGTAAACAGTGTGACGGTCAGCAATGAATCAGTCTGTGTGGGCGTGTGGGCATGTTTGAGTGCGCGTGTGTGTGAGTGTGTGTGCACGTCTGAGTGTGTGTGCGTGTGCGCGTGTGTGTGCGTGAGTGTGCGTGAGTGTACGTGCCCGTGGGCTCTGCCGGACAGCTGTTTCGTCTCGACCACGTCGCATTGTTCTGCCTGGTAAATAGAATTATGAACTTGATGGATTATTGCCCGGCGGGCTGCGTATGGGTGAGGTATACACACTCGTCTAATCCCGGCCACACATGGCGACACCCTGTCACTCATTGCAAACACTAAACATCCTGCTGCAAATCACGCAGGGCTGCGATGCTGCAGATTTTCTCCCTTCAGCACCGCGTAGGTCAGTCCGCTCCGTTTGTTTCCGCTCCGCTTTCTCAACATTGAAATGGGTCGTTCGAAGCAAAATTAAAAAAAAAATTCAAAGCAATGGGCTGCGTTTTCCAGCTGTGAACGTGCGCGATGCTGTCTCACGTCATCTCCGTGTATACATTTCTCACGGGTTGATCGGTCTTTGAGAGTGTGTTACCGTAACATACTGCGTGGTGCAGACCATAGCGTTCATCCACAAATGAGATGTGAACGACGTCTACGCCAATGTGGTGAAAATGATACTGCGGGAGGGGAACTAAAGCTGGGGGTGTTTAAAAAGGGAGCGAGGGTAATGGTGACTTAAGGGGGCCATTCGCCGGATGCGCTGTGGGACGCCGTGCGTTGCCAGGTCTCGGTGACGAGTTGTTGAGCACGGCGAGTCTAAAACACACACAAAAGTGTCTGGACTGTACATCGTATTGGTTGGCACGTTAAGGTCATGCGGTGCGCCCGGTCAACGGTCCCTCCCCCCTCCCTGAAATTGCCACGCCCCTTTCCCCAGAGGAACACAATGGAGTGGGCCGTGCACAGTGTCTGACCGTGTCTCAAGGGAACGCACCTTCAGCGATCAGCTCAGGGATGTGGATCTCCGCGACAAACCTGCACACTTGGTCGTGAACGTGACCTGTACTAGAAGCACAAATAATGGTTTTCTTCCTGTTGAAATACAACTGCACTAAACCATTAGTGTCCGTCTTTAATAATGATAGGTTTGTTGTTGATGCAAGTATTGCAGTACACACCTTCTTCATTCAAAAGAAAACAAATAGTCCATGGACCTGTTCTGAAACATTCTTCTTTTGATCAAACCTCTCTCTCATCTGTTGCTGCCCACCCCCCCCCCCCTTTCATTTTTGAAAAAAACCACCTTTACTTAATGTGATACACCTCTGACAACCTCCTCCTTTCATCTCTTGTCGCCCTCCCCCCGCTCTCCTTCAGTCTTTCCTTGTTTGTCCATCTCTTCTGCGTGACACTATCACTCCTCAACATCATGGGTGACCCTTGACCTCTGGCCATCTTGTCGCTGAAAGAAGCCATACCTTGCTGTCATCTCCTGGAGTCACTGTCTGTCTGAACACCTACGCATATGATGAGAAAAACAAAACGACTTGGGCGCACACACACACACACTCACACACACACACACACACACACACACACACACACACACACACACACACACACACACACACACACACACACACACTCACATCATATTGACCCATTGGCATTCACAGAATGCTGGCCGGCCCCTGACTACAAAGGAACTACTGCGGTCTAATGCTTTGAACCCAAAAAGGTCTGGGATGTGTCACCCCATGACAAGGCAAAGACAAATACATGTTTTCAGATATTTCTTTTGGACTGTTTATACATCCAACGAGTATTCAACAACCATTGGAAGTAATCATATTCTAAATAAGAGGCGTTAAGAGGTGCTTTTTTTGTGTGCTTTCTGAACCACTAGTTCATAGATAATCCATGAACGATGGATGAGCCAATCCTGCTCAGATGCAAATTCTACAGAACCTTATCGTTCCCGCGTATAAACAAACAAATAATTATACACTCTATCTTATGCAACACGCACGTTTGACAAATGATGGCTTTATATTTATGGCGATGTTTATTTATGCACTATTGTTGTTACTTGAACATTATGTTCAGAGCTTACTTATGCAGTTTTAGGTCTCATTAAGAGAATCGCTGCTTAGTCTTCTTATTAATAATGCAGCATGGACAGTTGACAAAT
>JACYXH010000108.1:37500-42500 GCA_026745465.1 Lota lota | reverse complement strand
CGTCACTACAGGATCCTTAATGCTGTTCATGTGTGGTTCCATGGTTTGGTGAAATACACGTCACTACAGGATCCTTAATGCTGTTCATGTGTGGTTCCATGGTTTGGTGAAATACACGTCACTACAGGATCCTTAATGCTGTTCATGTGTGGTTCCATGGTTTGGTGAAATACACGTCACTACAGGATCCTTAATGCTGTTCATGTGTGGTTCCATGGTTTGGTGAAATACAGAAACACTGGAGCATCGTCACTACAGGATCCTTAATGCTGTTCATGTGTGGTTCCATGGTTTGGTGAAATACAGAAACACTGGAGCATCGTCACTACAGGATACTTAATACTGTTCATGTGTGGTTCCATGGTTTGGTGAAATACAGAAACACTGGAGCATCGTCACTACAGGATACTTAATACTGTTCATGTGTGGTTCCATGGTTTGGTGAAATACAGAAACACTGGAGCATCGTCACTACAGGATCCTTAATGCTGTTCATGTGTGGTTCCATGGTTTGGTGAAATACAGAAACACTGGAGCATGACACGCACATCCCTGTTGGGATGCCTGCAGCCCGACATCATACCGTTAGAAAACTGTAGCCTATAAAGTCATTATTTTTCCATATGCCTATTTTCAAAAGATGAAGATTAAAGAAGCATCGGATTGGAAAAACTCTCCATCCGATAGTATATCAGATTTAACCTATATAGTTAAATAATGAATATGTGTGAAGTAAACAAGAAACCAATGTGTTGGCTAGCTCATCTTTGCATTTTTCACACCTCCCCCGTGATGCAACCACCCCGCAGTGTGTGGACGCTTCCAGGATGTGCTACCGATGAATCTGATTGGTGGGTTTAGTTGATGATTTAGTTGAATACGTTGAAGAGATAGGCAGTGGATATGAGAGCTGAGGAGATGGATATAACGATACCAATTAAAAAGTAAGAAGAAAAATATGAACAGTAAATCCCACCTTAATAACGCTGTTTCAGTCATCATCAAGACTATCACCGCTCCAGAAGGTGAGATTCACAAGTGTCTGAAGATACAATTAACATGGGGGGCATTTGAATGCTACAGCGGACCTACCAGACAGCACTGACAAGTGTCTGTTTGTCACTATAGCTACTGTTTGTTTTACATTAACATTTGTTCCAACGATACGAGCAATGTGCTTTCCTGTCCATAAAGCTCTTGGCATTGAAGATAGAAAAAAGGAGAGAGAGCATGGGAGAAAGAGAGTGAGAGAAGCATGGGAGAAAGAGAGTGAGAGAAGCATGGGAGAAAGAGAGTGAGAGAAGCATGGGAGAAAGAGAGTGAGAGAAGCATGGGAAAAGGGAGCTAAAGTCCACTAATGAGTACAAAAAAGAAGTACGAAAAAATGGAAAACCACGGCTAGAAGAAATTGAAACTCATGTATGACGAATTAAACACACGAGTGGGTTTTTTTCTTTCTTCTATTTCCAGTCCGTCTTACACACACCTCAGACACACAGCTACCTGTTGGCAACGGGGAATACAAATAAATAAAAACCACAATCACCAGCGACGTGCAACAGCCTTGCCAGTTTGTAACGGGACTCGTCATGGCAACGTGTCGCCCCAAACCGCCAGCCGCAGGGCGATGAGGTGAGAAGTGTGGGCCCATGGTAGCGTCCCCATGTCTGTGTGAGAGTGTGAGTGTGAGAGTGTGTGTGTGTGTGTGTGTGGGTTGTACAAGTGTGTGTGCATTTGCCTGCACGTTAATGTGTTAAAGGGTGACGTGTGATGTGTGTGTTCAAGTGTCACTTGAGTAATGGGTGTTTTTTTCTGTGTGAAGGTTGTGTGTGTACAAATTTGCCTATGAGTGTGTGTGTGTGTGTGTGTGTGTGTGTGATAGTGTGTCTGCTTGCCTCTCCAGTTAGTCTTGAGGGAACCTGATGCTGTTAATGCTGTCGACCATTTAATGTTGCTGATCCTTTTACACGTTCTGGAGATTTGGCTCAATAACTCACTGAACTGAATCACACACACACACACACACACACACACACACACACACACACACACTCACACACACACACACACACACACACACACACACACACACACACACACACGCACACACACACACACACACACACACATACACTCACACAAACATGCACACACACCATTTGGCCCAAGTAGAAGAAGCGTGCTTGTCTTTGCCAAAACCTCTACCGTGAGATGTGTGTGTGTGTGTATGTGTTATATGCTGTAGACACACACACACACACACACACACACACACACACACACACACACACACACACACACACACACACACACACAAACACACACTCCCCGAACATAAAACCTTCTTTCTCTTAAACATTCTGGGTGAATTGAGACGAGGGCAGAGCTGCAGGGGGCATTTTAAGGGTGATGAGCAGACTGAGGAGCGATGGAGAAGAGTGGGCGAAACTCTGATCCTCCACCATTACTCACCGCGGAAATATGGCTCGGCTGGCGCTGGAAACGCACGGAGCTCGCAAGACGCGCCGGCGGACAGTGCCAGCTTCTGGTGCCGGACCAAATGAAATCAGACCCCCCCCCCCCCCTTTCCTCTCTCTTCCTTCACCCTTCACTCTCCCCTCCTCGCTTCTCCTTTTCGATAGCGTCCGTGAAAGCAAAGTGCAAACTTTGGCAGCGGTGCCAGGGACGCCTGGGGAGGGTTTCTTCTTGTGTTTCCAAAACGCTCGCCCCCCCCCCCCCCCCCCCCCCCCACCCCACCCCCCACCTCCTGCTCACAACATACAGCTCGTTCTCTCCTTTGTCTGTGATTGTTGTTTTTGTTTTCGTTTTTCGTCCAGCCGTGGCGCTCATAGCTCTGTACGGACGTTTGGCCGTTGAGACGAATCAAGCGAGGTCTGCCGTATGTGTGTTCAACGTTGAACTCGTTTGACGACATCTGTCGCTTTTCATTTGACAAGGTGGGAGCTGCATTCTTATAAGGCAGGGGGGGTTCCACCAAGTTTACAGTGCACTGGCTCTTATGTTTCTTTTTCTTTATTCTTTCCAAGCAGCCAACCCAACACAAACCCCTACTGTCTGTACATGACCCTCTGCTGTGGGCGCCAAGATGGTTGGGATCCAAAATGACTATTTTTGGTCAAACGCGATCACAGGTTTGTTTCGTGTTCTCCCACTGCAGCATATGTGCTCTTTATTTTTTCTGATTTAAGCAACGGGATGATGATGATGATGATGATGGCTCTTTTCAGAGAACCATCATAATCAGAAGCATACGTTTTGGGTAGCTTGATGTGACATAGTGTATGGGTGTGTGTGCATCTGTGCGCATGTGTGTGTGTGTGTGTGCGCTTGTGTGTGTGGTTTGGTGTAAGGTAAAATAAGTGTGCATGAATGTGTTTAGCAAGAGAAAGAGCCTGTCTGACTGACTTGGTGTGTCTGGAGCTGTCTCTCTCCTTGCTGTACTTTGTTGCTTCAGGCCCGTCTGGCTTTTTAATGGACGGAAAGGAACACTTATAAAGGAATCCCAGCGCAATTACCATTAATGAAACAGAACCATAAGGCTTTAACAAATCACCCCAGCGGACGGCAAATTTTTAATCACACTTATTTCACCCTATTATTTTTATTGCACCCGTCTTTCCAAAATGTCAGGATCACATTTTTGTTTTTCTTTTTTCGTGGCATCTGTGTCTTTTAAGTCCCAATTATTATGAAAGTCAAAAGACAGAGAAGTGCCTGCAAAGTGGCAGCGACTGGGACAGCAAATAAAGACATGCAGAGAGCAAACAAAGCAGAAACACCAGAGACGGCAGAAGGGAGGTGAAGATAATGAATGAGCTGCGAGCCCAGGGATGGCTCTCCCTTTGCTCCCTCTATGGCACCCCGCCAATCTCCCTCGGCACCACCCTCCTCCTCATCCCCTAGTGCTCCGCTCGTCCTTAGAACTCCAGGGGTGGGGGGGGGGGGGGGGGGGGGGGGAGCAGTTTCGGGGAAGAGAAGGAGAAAGGGGATCGATAAGGCTCGTAATCATCCCCCTCCCCGTTGACATTTCTCCGCCTCTCTCCTCGGAGGCTGTTTAAGCGGTGGATGAATAAAGCTGTCACTGGGCTCCCTGTCCTCTCCCTGCATCCCTGGCAACCCGCCCACCGCTGTCCACCTTCCACCCACACTCCTGTGGCCCGGCATCAGCTTGATCTCTTTCCGGGAACGGGGGGCTGACATCCCTGTGTGATTGGCCAATGGGATGAGGCGAGCGTTGATGGATGATTAAAGTTGATTGGCCCCGGCTAATTGGGGACCTATCTGGGACAGGGTGATGGATGTCTTCTTAACCCCGCCCCCATCCCCCTCCCCCCTCCCCCCATCTTCTCCTCCACTTTTTATTCAGATTGATTTGTCTCCTGTTGTTTTGTTGTTGCTAATTAAATGTAAGGCCTAATTGGAGTAATCAGCCTCGGCCAGTACTCTGTGAGCTCCTCTAGTGGGCCAAACGGTATCAACTGTTAATTGGATGGGGTCTGACTCGACACATTCAACCGGCGCGGCCACACGAAAGAGATGTTTCAGCGCGAGCATTTGGCAACTTACTTCATGACCTCGCGTGGGCAGGCTTTTCATCTGGAGCCATCGCCATTGCTGCCCTTATTTGCCAACGTTGTTACAGTAAGGGGAGCGTTTTCAGCGGAACGAAGGAGGTTTTGCTTTGATCGTGTGTTTTTCAAATCCATTATTTACGACGGCGCAGGCCGCCGTCATATTTTGTGCAGTGTATCTTATTGGCGGAGATGTTTTGATGGTCAGTGTTCTCAGCGGTGTCTGCCGGGGCCCTGGGATGGCTGTGTTTACACAGTGTCCGCCGTTCAGACGGATAACGTTACGTTGAGGTGCTCGCACGCACGAACGTATGTCACGCACACGACCGCTAACATTTAGGCTAGAGCGCACTGACAGATATGTAAACAAAACACTGTTTGGAATATACGCTTTTCTGCATCAGAACA
>JACYXH010000108.1:25000-32500 GCA_026745465.1 Lota lota | reverse complement strand
ACACAGAAAAGTGTTGTTGATTGGTCAGGCTGTGCCTTATGGATCCGTTCCACACAAAACATTGCGGTAACATTGTTTCGTTACATGTTTCTATGTTTGTTCAACTTATCCTCTCAAAACCTGACAATATATTGGGTTTCTTTCTCCACAATAGACCCTTTTCATAGAATCATCGTGGGACAATGGGAGGTCAAGGAAAAGTGGGAAGGTTAGGAAAGGACATTATCTTTTTGATTATTCGACCTAGACAAGGTTCATGGTCAATGTGAATTATCTTCAATAGTTGAGTCTACTGCCAGTGCCCTGGTGCATAAGAAGAGCAGACCCATCATTAGTGTTATGAGCACCTGTGTTTGACCCATGATGAAGCCTCTGTTATATAAGCTTGGGCTATTCGGGTTGCATCCACTTGGTGGTCTAGGTTTGAACATGAATGGTGTTTTGAAACTCAGCCGTGTTTCCCAGGAGTGCATCAAGTAACCAGGCCTCTCTGAATTCTGGAACACTACCTGGTTATACTGGAGAAGCACCAGTTCTATTTCATACAGAAGTAATGGATGATAATAAATATCACTATATACAAAAAAATTTTTTATTAGAAAGACCCATAAATAGTATAGCCATTATTATATTTATGACTTTAATAACTGTATTTACTGCCCTGTTCCAAAATATGTCCAGTGTATAACCGTTCCCAAAGCTCATCTGTCCTAGTTCCAAACACTTGTGTGTGCCATGTGTAAAAGCGGTTATTGTGTGAAACCAGTCTGACTGCCAGTGTGGTGGCCCCTAACAGGTAGGATCCATCCGTCATCTCTACGGCTGTAACATGAGGTTTGCATGGGCTGCGCCACAACGCGCTGTGCTACTTACAGTGTAAAAAGCACCGTGCGGACACATGTCTTGCATGTACTGCGAGTGAGCACATACATTAACTATGTGTGTTCTTTTACAGTTTGGATGAATGTGCTGAAATGTCATCCACCCCGTTGAACACGATCCTTCTTTACTTCTCATTATTATGATTTTCTTTCTTCGAAGCAAGCTTTTATTTTGGCGGACTTCACTCAATGAGCGATTTTGAGTGAAGTCCGATGAAGAGAATAACAGTCCTGGACTTTGCTGTGTTTTAAGTGAAGTGAAATTCCATTATATCCACTTCTAGTCCAACTTCAAAGGTTCTTCGACTCACTTTAAGTTAAAAATATCCTCCGTTGTTTTTTTTTATAAACACGCTATATGTGTGTGTTGAGCTTGTGCATGTGTTGCTTGTGCCAATGAATCATAGCCAGAGGGAAGATTTATGAGTGTGTGAATTAGGGAGAGATTATGGCCCAGATTTAGTCGCGCATGATGGATGAACAGCAGGCCTGCCCCTCCCTTCCGATCCAAATTCCACCCTCGCTCGCTTCTCGTTCATTCACACACAGAAATAACGGGTTACGTTAGAGAGTGGGTGTAATGAAGTATTTTCAATTAAAAAATGCTAGACAAACTTAAGCCTGCTTAACTCCTTCAAATGTGTGTTCAAACAACTCACTCGATTTCTTCACTTTTTGGGATTTGACAATGCATTGGTGCAACTTCTGTTCTGTGATGGGGTTAGTTGTATTGGTTTTGAATTTGGTTCCAACAAAGTGGCAGCAATGACCATCTGTTTGTGAGGCTCATGAGGAAAAGACTAGCATGTACGTCAGAATAAATTTGATTTAATTATTGTAATACAAACCCAATACATTTCTACTTAGATGGGTTAGGATCTCAGTGGCTGGGGCATCTTCATATTATGTATTTTCTGAAGTCCTGCTTGACAATAATATTTGTCAATACAAGTTATTAGTGCTTGAATGGTAATAACCTTTGGGCATGGACTGGTTGCAAAGCATGGCGAATCTTCGTAGAAGGCAAATCTACACACTCAGGGTGACAATCAATGGTTGATGTCACAGACACTACGTCTATATTATTTTACAGTCTATGCTAACTATGTCCAACGTGTACATTTGAAAATCCACGGTTTGTGGATTCGCTGTCAGCGTTGAACAACTTATCTAAAAAATAATAAGTCCACGGTTCTGGTTCTAAAACCCGGTCCGTAGTTATCATATACCAGTCGTCCTTCTGTCGGGGCCGTCCGGACACCCCGCTCCGCAGCCCGATGCTGCCCCTCTGTGTGTGGGTTCCATGCCGGTGGCTCAGAGGCAGCGATGGTAGTCCTTCCAACCCAGCTGCCTAGCCTTTTCCCTGGCAACCCGTAGCGGAGTGACACCGCTGATGGATCGAAGCCTGGATTGGGAACGACAGTACTGTTTTTACCCTGCCGTAGAAACACAGTCTCCCAGCCGTACCCCAAACGTAGCCGTTTGGGGTACGGCTCCAAAAATCACCTCCAACACCGCTCGCTCTGTGATGATATGAGATCAAGACTGATGACTGACCTACTGGGTGTGATGTTTATCTTTCTTGCGAGTGTGTGTGTGTGTGTGTGTGTGTGTGTGTGTGTGTGTGTGTGCATATGTGTGTGTGTATGTGTGTGTGGAAAGGTCCTTGTGTTGGTTACTTTAGAACCAGACTTGCCAGCATTCCTGATTGTTCCCTGTGTGTGTGTGTGTGTGTGTGTGTGTGTGTGTTTGATCATCTCTGTGTGTGTGTGTGTGCGTGTGCGTGTGCGTGTGTGTGTGTGTGTGTGTGTCTGTGTGTGTGTGTGTGTGTGTGTGTGTGTGTGTGGACGGGCTCTGGTGGCAGGATGTCGGCCACCTTTTCTTCGCACGCTCATCCTGATTGTGGAAGTAGTAGAAGAGGATACCTAGTCATATGGAACACATGGAATCAGGGCAGGGCACAACAATTGGTTAAAACCGCAGAGCCGACATTGATGGATCTATCATGGTCCAGTCCGAGAGGAGTGGGAGGGGGTGGGGGGTGGGGGAAGGAAAGCAAAGAAAAAAAAAAACGAAACAGACGGGATTTCGAAGCTAACTTCTGAAAAGGATGTCATTTGTTTTTCCTGGCCGCCTTTCGGAGAGGGGCGATGAAACCAGAGCTCTCGCTGGCAGACATGAGCACATGCTGTCTTCTCTCTCTTCCACCTCTCTCTCTCTCTCTCTCTCTCTCTCTCTCTCGCTCTCTCTCTCTCTGTCTCTCTGTCTCTCTCTCTCTCTTCCACCTCTCTCTCTCTCACTCTCTCTCTCTCTCTCTCTCTCTCTCTGTCTCTCTGTCTCTCTCTCTCTCTTCCACCTCTCTCTCTCTCACTCTCTTGCTTGAGTGCCCCGTTGACAGAACCCCTTGGATCCCGGAAAGCGCGGCCCTCGGACAGCTCAACAGACATCAGCCCCCCCAGTACACTGGAGACCCGAACCTCCACCTCTGGCCTGCTCCGGAAGTCAGCCATTATGGAGCGAGGGAGATGTGTTAACGAGAGGCCCGGATGAGAAGGAAGACAAATTAGCATTCTGCATTAGCCCTGCGTCTCTCAATAACTAACACCCATCCCGGGGATTCAAGTAGTAAAACGTATTTAACATGTCTGACTGTGTAATATGGAGTTAGCAACAGCATTTTTTTGCTACCTCAAACGGTCCTATTAAGAGGCAGAATAATGTCTGAAGAGTGAGGGCATTGGGGGGATGTTGAGGTGGAGGGGACTTCAAGGTACAACAAAGTGAGGGAATAACCCAAAACGCGGCGCGTTTGTTATGAGAAATCCAAATTGGAATATATATATGAAGTGCTTGTGAGTTGTAGCAGGCCCCCAATGGGACAGTACGATACGGCGGGGAGGGGGAAAGAGGAACGAGAATGAGGCGAGGACTGGGAATGACCGGGAGAGAAAATATGGGAGCTATCAACACACACCTCTCCTGGAAGAAAAGAAATAGGCAACTTGTTGAAAGAATAAAGGAGAGGGCAGAGGAGGGAGCGAGGGAGTGGGGGAGGAAGTGACAGGAGAACAGACAGGAAGAGGGAAGGTTAAGAAGACACAGAGACGTGCGGGGCAGTCTGAAAAAGAGCAATGGGGGACTTGAAGAATGCTGAAGGAAGCAAGGGCATGGCATGTGAAAAGTGCAGTGTGGTGATAACACGGGTGATTAGAGGGAGATAACAGAGAGAGGAAAGAGCAGGAAACAAAGAGATACCTGTGTCCCTGTAGGTAGAACATGTGCGTATGTGTTCTTGCTACAAACATGACATAGAAAATGGTGCAGAGATAGAAAGGGTGAGAGCCGGATGTATGAATAGACAAACAAACTACTGATAATTATTTGGCAAGTGTTTTGACCGGAGTTTAGTTTAAAAAAAAAACATTTCAGTGTATGTTAGTTTGTGAACAATAAACATGAAAGCCTCTTGGGGATTTTTTCGTACTATGATCGTACTACTACGATGTCAAGATGCATAAAAAATGAAGTGCATGAAGTTAGCTGTCAATGGAGAGCGAGAATGGAAAAGTCGGCACTCTATGAAGTAAAAATTCCCAGAAAGTAATTTCACATGTGTAAAACTGGTCAAATTTGGCGCACAAAGACCCAGAGGAAGTTTCTTCAGCCCAAGTTACGTGCTTTGTTATGCGACATGTTCCAGCAAAACAAGCAATGCTGTGTGGGATCTGTCGGGATCACGGTGATATATCCCATGTATGGTTGGAATATTGCTGCTTTGGCAGAGGTCTACCCCCCTGCTCAGTGTTTCCTGGTGTATTACTGTATTCACTGGAACAGTGACCCTAAGTATAACAATATGTGTTTCTGTATCTTTGTATATAGGAAAAATATGACCGCAAATCTTGCAAATTCAATGACATATTTCTTGAAATCCGTAAATGTGTGTGTGTGTGTGTGTGTGTGTGTGTGTGTGTGTGTATGTCCATACGAATGTAAGGATGCTTTCATGTGGGGATGTGTGTGACACACTATTCCCACTTATACAACAATTTCTACACTGAAGATACTGGCACAGCAAAGCCTTTGTTGTACCTCTCAGTATATGACTGTAAATTACTGTGTGAGTGTGTCTGTGGCTGCATATCTGTATCCTATGTGTGTGAGTGTGTGTGTATGTTGCGTGTACTTGTGTGTGTGTGTGTGTGTGTGTGTGTGTGCGTGTGTGTGTGTGTGTGTGTATGTGGTCGGCCCTTAATGATTATTATGGTTAAACTCCAGTTTCATGGCTAGAACAGTGAACAGTCACACCCCAGACTTTTTCCATCCTCCTGGAGATAAAAAAAGAAAACATATCCCCTTCTGTTGCGTCTTGCCGCTCAAACACCCACACACACACACACACACACACACACACACACACACACACACACACACACACAACGTGCAACGCTCATGTATGACCATGCACATGCACATGTCAATTATCCTATCCACACACACACACACACACACACACACACACACACACACACACACACACACACACAATGGCAACGTAAGACAAACCAATATTTGGCTTTGCGAGGAGTTCCATATGAAGTAGGGTTTTGGGTCAAGACTTGTACGTGTGAGAACCTACCAGTCTTAATAAGGACCAGAGACATATAGACAAACAGACACATGCCCTCCCATGGGTAACCACGGAAACAGGCCGCCGATCAGGCCCCGCGTATATTTAGGCACAATCAATCAAAGTGACAGGCGGCCCTTAGAAACAGTGGGATATTTGGATTGGTGGGATTATAAGGGAGCGGGGGGAGGGGGGCCTGGTGGTAGCAGCACCCTTATTTGCTCATAATCCTCCTCACCTTGTGACCTGTTGACCAAGCCTGGTTTAATGGACATTGATCACAGTGTATTGAACACATCATCAACTACCCGAAAGGAGCAATTGAGGTCAAGACAGTTGGTCGAAACATGTTAACCAGGGGCCCCGACATCCAGGTCCGCATTAACCGTCACCTTGATGTCGAAATAAAAAGACATGGAGGCTCTACACATGGGCTCAGATCCCCTCCGATGACCCCCGAGGTTAGGGGTCAGAGGTCAGGCGATTTCCAAAACGTCAGGGGCCCCAGACAGCATCATTCAAAGACCAGGCTGGTGCTTTTAGTTTCCTTGATATCGTGTGACGGAGGTGATGCCACAACACACGCAAACCGTTCCCTGATGTACCGTTGCAAAAAGGACACATGACGGGACAACCCATTTGGACAGGTAAGAAGAGAAGTATCATGTTCCCTGCACTCTCCCACTTACCAAGGTAATCACCCTGTGGAATGTCAGCCGGCCAAGCAAGGTAAAGGTAATTGGCTCCCACCCCGCTCCATGACCCCTCCTCTTGGTATGATCCAGGGGAGATGGTATGGTCGTGTTGACAGAGTTGACCGAGACAGCGGCAGGCATGAGGACGACCTTTCACCTTTACCCCCTGCTTTCCCTCTCTTCACCCCCCCCCCCCCCCGCCTCCTGAAACACACAGGATGTTAACCAAGGTCGCCCAGATGAGAGCGTCTTTCAACACGCACCTGGGATTGAGAGCGGCTTCAGAGCAGAAGGCCGATAGAGGGGTAGCGTAGAGACTATATAAGAGTTAAGACCTGAGTATGGTTGCAGAACAGTTGAAGAGCATTATTGAATGAATCAGGTCCCCTCAGCCGTTTGACCTATGGCATAAATAGTTCTATACCACAAGAGTCCCTGCACACAAACCGTCTCTCGTGTTGACCTCTGAGATTGAACAGAGAGAGAGCAGGGCAGTCATTACAAGTCTGTTGATTTCATACTCATGCATCTTGCATTTCATGCAGTCGACAGAGGGGGACAGACAGACACCACCTCTGGTTCTCATCACCGTTTGAAAGGAGTAATGGGGAACGCGACGCTGTCTGTTGTGCTTTGGGTGGCTGTGTCACTCTGCAGCTCCGGTCCTGTCGGCTACTGCCTTACCCGCCTCGGCCGGCTCGTCTGCTGTTCCATTTCAGAAGGAAAAAGGCGGGAGGAGCGTACTCCCCACAGCGGACGGCTGTGGGGAGTGCTAAGGTCAGCTGAAAGCACCATGTGCTACCATCGTTAGCATTAATACAAATATACATACATTAATACACATTACTACAAAATGTTTTTGTGTATATATATATATATATATATATATATATATATAATAGGGTTAGTCTACCACTGTGAGAGTGAAGTCTGTTGGAATGTGACTAACTCTTACCTCATGCTCACATGCTAACTTCCTTAAAACCACAATGTTTCCATGGGCCGGACTCTAGGCACCGTGCAGGTCCTCTCGTTCGTTCTGTGTATTTTTTAAACCGTGTTATGCTAACCTTGTTCCACTGAAAAGGGCGCTCCTTCCTCCCTTCGTTTGTGCTGCACTCTCGGTACACTCAGTGGAAGCGCGCTGCGTATTTTTGCTACTTTCCTGACGGAGGGCCCTGGCGGCCATGCTTTGTCTACAGCCACCGTGGGGTGGAGAATGTGGCTACGTCAAGCGCATCTGTTTCTACCTAGCCCATGTGATGGACTGCAGACCTCGTGAGCAAGGGAGCGC
>JACYXH010000108.1:20000-22500 GCA_026745465.1 Lota lota | reverse complement strand
TGTGTGTGTGTTTGTATGGGTGTAAATATTTTTCAATACTTATATCCCTAGTCTGTCTTTCCTTTGGGCATGTGAGATAGCTCAATGCAAATGGGTCTCGATCAAGAATGCATACTGACATGTCCTCATTTCTGTGTGCGTGTGTGTGCACGCTTATGTGTGTGTGTGAGTCTCTTTGTGTGTGTGTGGTTTTGTGTGTGTGTGTGTGTGCGTGTGCGTACATGCCCCACAGTGTATGTGTAAGTGTTTGATTTAGAGATAGAAAGACAGGAAATCTCCTGTCTATTACCCAGATTGATTAAGGAAGTGTTTCACTTATAGCCATCACCACTGAAATTTACTGAGCGAGAGAATGTGTGTCTAATCAGTGTGTCTGTGATCAGTCACATCGTTTCCCTTTTGGATAAAAGGCTAATGGGAAAGTATATTTTTGTACCTTCCTGGGAGTATGCAAGTGCGTGTGTGTATATGTGCGTTAGCAGTCAGTGTAGGTTGAATGTGTGCGGGCATGTGTACGTGTATGAATGTTCGTCTCTCTCTGTCTGAAGTGTCCCTTTGTTATGAGGCTAACGTCTCTATTTTTAATTTCCTGCTCTAATAACCTGTCGCCTTCTCATTCGTTACTCCTCGTCCCCCATTACAAATGCATTTCTCATCAGACTCGACATGGGGTCGCCAAGGAGGCTGAGGCCGTTAATACACCTTGGATTAGGTTTTTTTGGAATCTCTCTTAGCGTCCTCCACAGTTTCCCTCGTCGCGCAGACCCTGACCCGACATCCCTAATCCGGACAACTCGCATTTAAGAAGCAGCTGGATAATCTGTGGATTTCCGAGGGAAATTCCCCAGGATGGATTCCTTTATCCAGACCCCCCCCCCCCCCAATCTATTCCCAATCACGGAACTCCCAGTCCTCCCGTCTTCCGCCTCTCAACCCCTGGGCTTCCTTGCTCTCCGCTCCCTTGTGTCATTTACATAGTTCTCCCTAATCTTCCATAAATCCATATATACATCTCTTCTTCTTTTTTTTGGGGGGGGGGGGGGGGTATGCAGGGAGGGAGAGAGGGATGGGGCAGTGGAGGGATGGGGCAGTGGAAAGCCCACCTCCTCCCCCCCCACTCTCTTCTCCAGACGGAATGTAAATGGCAGGCATTGAGCATGCAGAAAAAATAAAAAATATTTAACTTGCGATTGGATTACTCCTGGGCACTTAGGGGGGAAAAATAAGCAGGAATCCCGCAGCGGAGCTATCCAAACATAACCAGGGAGAGAGGAGCATTGGTGATTTCAAAGCACACACACACACACACACACACACACACACACACACACACACACACACAGGCGGAGGTTCCTCACCCCCAGCGTGTGTGTTGTTTTCAGCGACCATGGGTCCGTTTTCGGTGGCTTGGTACGAGAGGACTGTGGGAATATCTCTTCAGACCTGTTTGCATCCAGGCTCCCCTTGGCCTGCGGCGAGTCTGGTCAATATTGTCGCGACCCAGTCTGAGCGTCAGGTGTTGCCGGGATGCACGTGTGAAGACGATTGGGGTCGGAGAGGTCGGGGTTTAAACACAAGGGGGGGGAAAAGAAGCTTTGGAACATTTGTGCCTCAAATGGGGCAGACATTCAAAATGTTTGGACCACCAGAGTGAATTGAGTCATTGATTTACGGATAAAATCGGCATAAATTAACTTCTTTTTTATTGCCCACATCCTCAAATGAAATGAGCAAAAGCTTTTTTTGCCCCGCATCTATCATCTGTATGGAGATCGACAAATAGATGCTAACTGTCAGTGCGGTAAACCTCCGCTGTTGTCCAAAGTAAGGCTCATCAGAATGAATGGCTGATGTGCATCAGAATCAGAATCAGAATCAGAATCAGAAAAGCTTTATTGCCAAGTACGTTTTTTAAACATACAAGGAATTTGTCTTGGTGATGTAGGTGCACGTCACGTTCTCTATTGGCGGTTAAACAGAACAAACTAAATAAGTGTAAATATATGTATAAATATATACACACAATTTAGATTGTGGAGGATCAAGCATCAAGAGTTCTCCAGAAACCGTCGTATTAAGGGAAACCTTGTGAATACCTTATTTAAGCGGTCCACACATGACGAGCTGTCAGTGTCTGCGTTGCCAGCGTTGCTAATGTATTCCAATGGAGTCGAGCGGTGAAACCCAGCCTAGCATTGATCCTAGGTTGGGTTAAACTAGTTCAACTTTGACCCGGTTGACCCCTACATCTTATACTGAAAGCGTTTTGTTTGCCATGCGAGCGTTACGTCTGCTCATTACGGCGCCTACTCCATTGGACGAAGGGTTCCCTCTTTCATTGATCCTTCTCGAGGTTTCTCCCGTGCATCAGGAGAGTTTCGCCTTGTCCTTAGTGGACTTAGGGTTAAGGGGGTGCCGTGCAATGCGGCCTGTGAAGCCCTTTAGAACAGTGATTAAGGGCTATAGAAACAAATGCACTTGATGTGAATATCATGTTGCG
>JACYXH010000108.1:0-15000 GCA_026745465.1 Lota lota | reverse complement strand
AAACACCAGAGCAAACAACCCAGGGGAAGCAACGACACACAAAAATTATATTACCAATAAAGTCGCCCATGTTTTTCATCCTATATTGTCAAGAGCAGATGTACAGAAGTGTGTGTGGGTGTGGAGGGGGGGGGGGGGGGGGGGAGGAGGGAGAAGGAGAAATAAAACCCCCAAAACGGTAAATTAAAGAAACAACGCTTTGTGTACTTTTTTGTCTAGTTATTTTAGGGTCCGTTCTTACTTCTTTCTGTCCGTCCGTATTCACAGGGTTTTTTGGAGCCTTGAGTGTTTTATGGGGCACTGGCTGCCAACAGAGCTTGGCTTGCTTTACAATGAGGCTGAACAGAGACCGGTCTGGCGGGCGGCTGAAGGCGGGGTGGGGGGGGGGGGGGGGGGGGGGGGGGGTGGGGGGGGGGAGCCGAGCAACACATCAGCTCCAATTAAGATCAGTGGCTGGAACTCCTTGTAACCCGCGACACGCCAGCGCTCGCCTCTACCAAGGACAACAGAGCAGAGGTGGGCTTTGTCCGCAACGCCTTTCTCCTGGGCCCTGGTGCGCCGGCGGGGTTTAGCTGGACCGCGTCGCTTTAAAACAGCCTCTGGTTTGGCTCTGGGTGGATGGGCAACACAGCCAGAGGCCAAAAGCAAAAAAAACATGGATGGATTGTAAACTTTGATTAGTGTTTAGACAACATGTGCATGTCTGTTGGTATGCTCGTGCTACGGTGTGTGTGTATATGTGTGTGTTTTTCTGTGTCTGCGTGTGCGTGTGTGTGTGTGTGTGTTAGTGTGTGTATGCATGTGTGTGTATGTGTGTGTCTGTGTGCATGTGTGTGTCTGTGTGGGAGTATGTGTATGTGTGTGTGTGTGTGTGTGTGGGATGTGAGTGTGTACTTGTGTGTGCGCATGTTTGTGTGTGTGTTCAGGAAAAGAGTGAGAAGGAGAGAAACAGAGAGGAGTTAAATGGGGACATGAAGACAGGGAGGTTGGAGGTAGAAACAAATAAAAGCTGTGTGTGTGTGTCTGTGTTTTTTCCCTCACTTAACATATACATACATTTATAACGTGTGTTTGGGTCAGGAACCTTTCTATATAAATGTGCGCTGTGTCGGGCCTCTTCATTCCCGAACCACTGTCCCCGACCTTCCAATTCACAGGCCCGTAAATCCCAGTCAATCAAGACAGCATGGAGCTCAACGAGAGCTATGGGAAATAAAAACACAACTGCGCTATTCCTCCATCCCTTGTTCTCCTTATGGAGGGAGGGCATTGTCAAATAATATATATAATTCCATGAAGAATATTGGTTTCATTTCCCACATGGATTTCCCAGTTTTTTCTTTTTTATTGGTAACCTCTCCATCTTTGTTCCATCCGCTTCATTGTGCAGCTGTCGGAGGACATCGGGCGTAGCGCGAGATGAGGAGCTGGTGAAACACTAATGCACTTTGTCAGTCCCACTCGCAGTTCTCCAGCAAACAAATGCTTTCAATAAAAACAAGTATTGTGCACAGATGTAAATGAGAAAACACACACACACACACTAACACACACCCACACACACACACAAACACAGTCACACACACACACATCTTCACACAGAAGACACTGAGGTACTGATTTCACACACACATTTTAAGCAATCCTGCAAAACGAACTCAGCGTATAATGTAAGACGCGTTGACATGCACACAGACTCTCTCTCTCACACACACACACACACACACACACAGGCTAGGTGCATGGCGGTGTATATTTGAAGGGATGTCTTCATCATGAGAGGGGGATATAGGTGAAGCGAATGGGAACAGAGAAGAGAGCCGATATGACAACATGAAAGGGAGGCCCTCTAAACTCAGGGGGGACATGAAAGGGTCTGCCCGACTCCCTCCCCCTCCCTCCCTCTCTCCCTCCCTCCCTCCCTCCCTTCCTCCCCTGCTTCCTCCTTTATGATCACCCCCTTATTCCTCCCTCCTTCTCCTCCCCATTTCCCTCCCCTCCCTCACTCGGATTCTCGCCCTCCATCTCGCACTCTCTGGCTATCACTCTCCCTCACTCTCCCTCCATCTCTCCCTCTCCCTCCGTCTCTCCCTCCATCTCTCCCTCTCCCTGATGATCATACATTGCGCCTCAAACCGTGAATGCTAACAAGGCTTTTAGCTCGGCCACATTAATGCATCCAGCGCATTTCACTAATGTGCTACCTTTTGAAATGTCACCTTTTGTGTTGGCGCCATGAATACATCTTCCCCACCATGCATTGCATGGTTTGGATGTGGGTGTGTGTGTGTTTGTTTGTGTGTGTATGTGTTTGTGTGTATGTGTTTGTGTGTGTGTGTGTGTGTGTGTGTGTGTGTGTGTGTGTACTACACAGCTTTAGTATGACTATGACTTTGATGCAGGGTTCACAGGGTAAACTCACAACCTTTAGGATTAAAGAAAAAGCATGTTGGGTATTCAGTTAATAACAACCATCTGGAACGCGTAGTAGGAGAGATCGCTGATGCATCGTTACGTAACGCAGACACAATCACACAATTTGCAGTGTGTTGATACGATCCATGTGGAATGAATCGCGAGACAGTGTTGCAATGATGGTGGGGTGACAGACATGACGGTACATAAAGATTACAAAAAGCGCAATGGGGACGCTTTTAAGAGTGTTGTAAATCTTTTTTTGAACGGGTAGAAGGGTTTGGGGCCACACCTGTGGACCACCTGAGTCCACCTGTGCGAGAGCACCTGGAGTGCATTGGGTGAGGAGTTCAGAGGTCAGAGGTCAGAGGTCAGAGGTCAGGGAAACCTGTTTTCATGTCAGTGCTTTTTGCCGTGTTTATTGTGTGTGAATAATTCAACATCGCAATTATTGTTATTGTAGTGTTCCAGCAACGACAAAGCAGGAGCGATAGAAACAATGGAGACTTTTGTGTTTCTCACACAGATTTCAGATTTTTTGATGGTGGTGGTGGTCCTAATATTTGGATCCTTCCACTTCCCCACCAGGTCTGGTATCAAACAAATTACCCAGAATGCAGCCCTGCACACACAGTCTCATTATCCAGCTTTCCCTGTTCTCTCAGACACTTGGTAAATAGCACTGTCTGTGGGACAACAGGAATCAACAACATAATGAGAAGAGCTCTTTCTCAGTCCCCCCCAACCCCCCCCCCCCTTTCTCTCTCTCTCCTCTCTGTGTGAATTGGAACTTTCTCAGATCATATTTTTGTATTGCAACAGATCCAAGAGGCACATAGGTATAGACAATGCAAAGAACACACACACACACACACACACACACACGCGTGACTGAATTTAGTAGGCAGTAATGTAACGGTGATGTAAACAAACGGCTTCCATTAAGACCCTAGCATGTTAATGACTCGCAGTAGACCCCAGACAGGATGAGTTTATCACAGTATGTCCATGGGCGTCTGGTTATCTTTATGGCAGAGTAATCATGCGTTATGCATCCTAAGTTTGTGTTTAACTGGCACATTCTTGCGTGGTGAGGACATGTCAGCGTGTTCACGTAGTAGGAGCGAGCATGGGGTTTGAATTAGCAATTGATTGCACGTGAAAAGACCAAATGAAAAACAAAAAGAAGATAATGTCCCTCAATAGTTCTCAGTTGCAACGCCCACTTCTTCCCCCTACGTGGTTTGTTCCACGTCGGGACACTCCTTAATTAGTAAAAAATAAATATGTCCTTACCTACAGTTTATATTGATGTCGCCATCGTCCCACTATATTTAGTGAGAAATACAAGCCTTCACTACTGCAGCAACACAATTAGTTTATTCCCAATGATGCAATACTCCTGTATATATATATATATATATATATATATATATATATATATATATATATATGTGTAAATATGCTGCTACTTCATGAAATTGGTTCCATTTGTTTTGGTTCATCATATTCAGATGTGCGCAGAGAAAAGTCTCGCCTTTTGCGAGAATGTCATTTGAAGTGCCGTGTTGCTGTCGAGTCCAACAATTGAAATTAATGAGTGGATCTAATCAACCATTAGCAGGTCAAAACATCAAAATAATAAGAATTATAAAAAATAAAAAAAGGCATCTCTGTTCAACAGCTTCAGTGAGGCAAGATCATTGTGTCTAGTCATGCAAATTATTTATTTTTTTAATCTACAACTTTTGGTCTGTTCTCCTAAAAGGCATCATTACCCTGCAGCAATGCACCATTTGTTTTGGCTAAGACCAAATCAAAACAACATTGAGACAAGATCTAAACAAGATCCTCCTCCATCCCCTGTATCAGCCATCCTCTGTGAGTATCATCCAACTCCATCTATTATCTGCACCATGCATCTCTGTCCTAGATACTGAATCCCACCCTGCCAGTGGCACTCAGACGATCCTAACCCCACACCGCTCTCCATTGTCCTGCCAAAACAAGCTGTCTATTGTCTGACACGGTGACGAGAGGATCCTCATGTCAACAGCAACAGTAAGACCAACATATCATTATGTCTCGCTGTAGCTGAATGGGAGGGAGGTCAAACGGAAGGTGTGGGGGAGGGGGGGGGTTAAAAGGTCACAGGTTAGGGACAGCAGTCATTAAAGAACACCCCCTCTACTGTCAACACATTGGGATATAGCAGGAAGAGGAGAGCTGTGGGGGGGGGGGGGGGGGGGGGGGGGGGGGGGGGGGGGGGGGGGAGGGGGGGGGGGGGGGGGGGGGGGGGGGGGCGCCGGGGTGAGGGAGGTTTCCTGTCAGTCCTGATCAGATAATGTCCGATTTTGTGGGGTTTTACACACATACACACACAGACACACCCACGTACACACACACAAACACACACACACACACACACACACACACAAACAAACGCACTATGTGCCGAGCGACGGCACATCGATTACACTTACAACAAAGAGCAGAACAAGAAGAAAACTGTTGTGATGTCACAAAAGTAACAAGTGCCATACTGAGTTTATATAAATAAATAAATACAAATGGAACAGCGTGTGGGGCAAAAATACCGATCCTGTCGATGGAGACGCAGATATGAAAAAAAAAAGGACAAATAAATCCTCATCTCAAACTGATTGGAAGACGGATCGAAAGGCGCCGTCTCAGACCCCGAACATGATTGAAATCTGGCTAATACAGCTTCCACACTCAACAGCAGCCCTGCCTCCAGACACCAGGAGAGAGAGAGAGAGAGAGAGAGAGAGAGAGAGAGAGAGAGAGAGAGAGAGAGAGAGAGAGAGAGAGAGAGAGAGAGAGAGAGAGAGAGAGAGAGAGAGAGAGAGAGAGAGAGGATGATTGCAAAGTGCAGACAGACTGGGATGACCAAGGGTAGGAAGAAAGAGAGAGAGAAAGATGGAAGGAATGGGAAGAGAGAGAGAGAGAGAGAGAGAGAGAGAGAGAGAGAGAGAAGAGATAACCTTGTCTCTCGTACATTGCTGTCTGCTCAGTGATTTAATTTGGTTGCGCCGTCACACCTGAGCTGCAGCTCATCCATCACAGTTGCTGCAGGATCCTTCGTCTACTTCCCCCCAACACCTTTCTCTCACCATTCACTCTCACTCTATTTTCCCCGCTCCTGTCTCTCTCTCTCTCTCTCTCTCTCTCTCTCCCCCCCTTTCTCCTCTTTGCTTTCCTTTTGATTCCTCAAGCTCTCTTTATTCCTCTCTCTCTCCCTCTCCTCCCTCTCTCTACCTGTCCACCCCAATTCATCTTTAGTAATCTTGCTTCCTCCCCTTCTCCTATCCCCCTTTACTTCCCCACTCCTCCCCACCACTCTCCCCCTACCAGGTCTCCTATTCATCTCAGCTCTCTCTCTCTCTCTCTCTCTCTCTCTCTCTCTCTCTCTCTCTCTCTCTCTCTCTCTCTCTCTCTCTCTCTCTCTCTCTGTCGTGTTTTTGTGCTGGGCTGTCAGCAGGTCTCTGTGTTCGGCTCAGACTGAGAGGTCTGTCGGAACACCTCCAAGCCCCCACCCCCCCAATCTTCAGGCTTTTGGTACAGCCCACTGAGTCCTCAGCCGGCCTGCTGGCCACGGCTGGGCCAAACCTATCCATGTATCCAGCGGGGAGAAGGAAGGGGAAGGAGCTGAGGAGAAGGAAGATTGAGGGACAGTGACCGGAGGAAGACCCGGACACCCGCTGGGCGCGTGCCACAGTGTGCTTGTTCCGGCATAAATAAGTGAAGCTATACACAAGGCTGGTGCAGAGCTGCCCGCAGCTAGTGAACGCACGGACAGACACAAGCGATGCGGTGATCGGACACATGCACAAGTAGATGACACAGCCTGTCGACGCTGCGGGAGGGTTTGTGTGTGCGTGCATGTGTGCGTGCATGTGTGTTTGTTTGTGTGTGAATGTTCAGAAGTCTGTGTCTTTGTATGTGTGTGTTTGTGTGTGTGTGTGTGTGTGTGTGTGTGTGTGTTTGTCTGTGTGTGTGCGTGTGTCTGTGTGTGTCTGTGTGTCTGTCTGTGTGTGTGTGTGCTAGAAATGTGTTGTGCTGCTTGTGTCAGTGTATGTCCTTCTCTGTGCTGGCTGGATGGAAGTCACGCTGTTTATCTTTTGTCAGGTGACAACTCTGGCCTTGAACTGACTCAAAAGCGCACACAGACAAATGCAGAGAAATGCACACACATCCACTGGTCACTTTGGTGTGGCGTTGTCTTGGTAACCATGAGTCTACCCAATTGGGTGAGGTCAAAGCAACAAGATGGCCACCCCTAAACAGAGTGAAATTGTTTTTCCACAAAAGGGCACACAAACACACACACAGACACACACACACATGCAGACAAATATACACACACACACACACACACACACACACACACATTCATACGCTTTATATAATTTTGGGATATTATACACATATCATATTCAATTAATTATTTTCTCAGCTAAATTCCCTGTATGTGTATGACAACAACTTGCTGAACATGGCAACGAACTAGACTATGGGCTAACACAAAGCGTGTATTTTGAATGATTCCATCAAGCGCAGAAATATCACATCACATTCTTACTGTATTGTGTCCCGAGCTTATCCCCTGTTTCACCTGGAAAACCTTTAGAGTACGTGAGATAAGTATTTTGTGTTGCCTTTCAACGTGGAAGAGCATATCGACAAATCAAACATCAGGTTTACATCCTTCATCCTTCATCATCGTCATCATCATCATCATCATCATCATCATCATCATCCTCAATCCTAGGCATACCTGAACACAGACACACACACAACACACACACACACACACACACACACACATACGCCCACACACACAAACACACTCACACACAGACATACACACACACAGAGTGGGAGCGTGCCATGGGGTGTTCTCCTGTCGATCAGATTACGGTCAGTGTGTGTGAGGAGCCGTGTAGGTATCGACCAGGCCCCCACCCCCCCCCACCCCCACCCCCATTGGATCGATCCATTAACGAGTGGGCTTCCATGTCCTTCACAAAAAGGACCGCGCTCCCCCGCTAAGTGGCTTTTAATTAGCCCAGAGCAAAGAAAACTGGAAGGAGCAGAGGAGAGGGGAGAGAGGGCAGGAGGTATGTGCAGGGGGGGGGCCTGGTGGGGGGAGGGGGGGGGGGGTTTCTGTGCTGCTATCTCTCTGTTGGTGTAAGGAGTGATTGCTTTGTTAAACCACATGTGTGCATGTGCAGGTATGTGCGCAGTCCGTGTAATTACATGTGATTATGTGTGCGGTTGTGTGTGTGCGTGGGTGTGTGCGTGCGTGCGTGTATGTGTCTCTGTGTTTGTGTCTCTTTCTGTATAAATGTGTGCAGACGTGAGTGTGTGAGTGTGTGTGTGTGTGTGTGTGTGTGTGTGTGTTAAATACAGTTGGCAGGCTACATGTTGGGCTGGCTTGCAAGCTCTTGACCCAATGGCCCTAGAGGGCAGAATTGTGCTGTCAGAGAGAACCAGGACGCACTCTCTCTCGATCCCTCTCTCTCCCATCACCACCCCTACCCAAACCCCTCCACTTCATTCTTTTTTCCTTGCCCTGGCAGACACTCTCTGCAGACACTCACTGCTCTTCACAGGCTACACAATATACTAACAGATTTTCTCTCTCTCTCTCTCTCTCTCTCTCTCTCTCTCTCTCGCTGTCTCTCTCTTTCTGTCTCTCCATCTCTAGAGGAAGGCATTACAATGCAGTCCTCTCTCATGTTTAAATAAGCAGCCCAGCAGCCTGCAGTATCAAGGCTTTAAAAACAACATTGCTAAAACAGTAACAGTTGTGCTATTTATGCTCAACTGCCTTGAATGTATAACATGCATATCAAAACTGTATACATAAAATACCCAAGGAGAGAAGTTGCATTGCACTGTGTAACATAATTTCTCCCTTACTTTGTCTGCTTCTTAACGTAGATACCAAACAGACACATCACTGAATCCCCTCTATTTAATGACATTGCTGATAGTAAGATCAATATCCATTCAGATCATAGTTTGTATTACTTCCCAGATTCAAGGTCACATTGCAGTGGGATAGGAATTTCAGACTTTTACCCTTACTCCGTCCTCTCATCTTTTTATTTTGATTCTTCGTTTTTATTTTCCACCCATGCAGAAGTCCTAGATAGCCTGGCATCTCCTCCACATCAAGGAGGAGAGAGAGATGGGAATTTAAAGAAGGAGAGGGAGACAGACAGACATCAAAAAGACCGGCAGACAGACAGACAGACACAAAGACAGACAGACACATAGACACAGACAGTCAGGCAGATAGACTGTAGGGGGTGGGGGGGGGGGGGGGGGGGTGGGGGGGGTCAGAGTGACAGAGATGTGAATCTAGTGCCCAGAGGTACAGCATGTCTCTCTCTCTCTCTCTCTCTCTCTCTCTCTCTCTCTCTCTCTCTCTCTCTCTCTTCTCTCTCTCTCTCTCTCTCACACACACACACACACACACACACACACACACACACACACACACACACACATGCACACACTCGCAGCTCTCATGTCAGCAAACCTTAGTGTATGATGACAGAGGGAACAGCTCAATTAGTCTGCCTGCCTGGCCTCTTCCTCTTTGCTCTCCCCTCTTTAGAGAGAACGAGAGAGGACAAGATAGAGTGAAGGAGAGAGAGAGAGAGTGAGGGAGAGTGAGAAAGAGAGAGAGAGGGAGAGTGAGAGAGAGAGATGGAGAGGGATTGAGAGAAGATAATAAAGCTGTCCACAAAAACTTAGTAACATCAAAGACCTTTTCATTGTATGTTTGTCTGCATGTGTGTATACGTGAATGTGTGTGTGTGTGTGTGGTGCATGTGTGTGTATGCGTGCATGTGCGTGTGCGTGTGTCATTGTGTGCTAATGTGTATGTGAGTACACGTGCGTGTGTGTTTGTGTGTATGTGTGTGCATGTGATCATGTGCGTGTACGTATGTACGTGTGTGCATGTGTGTGTGCGTGTGTGTGCATTTGTGCGTGTGTGCGAGTGCTTTCATGCATGCATCCTCATGTTGCGTCATAGGGACCATCACAGGCCATGTTGGCTGGTCCTCTAACAGCAAAACAAATGGTAACCAAGCCAGACATGTGCGCAGATTAGCTGACAGGTACACATTCCCTATAGACATCTATTCCTGACACCAGACCCTACAAGTTGAGCAACTGCCGAATTCTCTCATTCTTTCCGATATTTTAAATGTTCATTTGATTCTAGAAGATATTTAACATTCATAGCGTTTTTCCAAATCATATATGTACCAAGAATATGTATGATATTAAAGAGAATATTAAATTCAGCCCAATTCAACTTTATGTGTATAGCGCAATTCTCACAAATGGTATGTTGATCAATGTGCTTTGCTTAAAAGATCAAATAAAACCATAAAAAACGTAATTAATTACAATGAGTGCAATAAAAAGTAGTAGAAAGATTCACACATTTTCCGTAGACATTGAATTCACAGTTATTGTGGGCTGTTGTCTCCTGATGTAAGTGACCCAGAGCTATTTTTAGACCCGCTGTTCAAGTGTTATTTCTGCACCTGTGTGCCCACACCGACAGCAGCTGATTGGACAACAAGCAAGGATGAAGGGCTGGATAATAGAGGGCAGCGGAGAGCCACGGGTGGAGAGAGAGAGGCGAGGGTGGGAGTGAGACAGACAGTAGGGGAGAAGGGGGGGAGGTAGGAGAGTGAGAGGTGAGACAGAGATGGTAAGAGGAGAGAGCGAGAGAGAGAGAGAGAGAGAGAGAGAGAGAGAGAGAGAGAGAGAGAGAGAGAGAGAGAGAGAGAGAGAGAGAGAGAGAGAGAGATAGAGAGAGAGCAGTGGGTATGGATGAAACCACATCCGGTGTGTTCCTCACGTGAGGAAGGTTGAAAGGTCATTCACGGGCCTTGCCTGTAAGACGACCCCTGGGTGAGTCAGGGATGCAGGAGAAGAGTGCGAGGAAGAGGAGGAAGATGAAAAATAGTAGACACAATAATAAAATACAGGACTAAAGTGGAAGGTAAAAGCAAGGAAACACTGACACACACGCAATCACACACACACACACACACACACACACACACACACACACACACACACACACACACACACACACACACACACACACATATAAACACTGTAACCAAAGGCAAAATTCCACTGGCTCCCACATCCGCTGGACAACTCTTTCCAAAAAACCCGCTCTTTTGAACCCCCATAGTCAATACAGAGCCAGTGTAGTCAAGTTCATACTGAACTGTGTGATGGTGAAGGGCCGTCACACTGAGTGCCAGAGTGTGCAGAGACAGCCAGACAGAGATGAATTATATGTGCGGCTATTGTCAAGCCATAGCAGTCCAAGTTGGCCCCTTTTTTTCCTCTCTGTGATCCTAAAGCCAGGAGAAGTTCTGGTGGTGTGTGTGTGTGTGTGTTATGTGTGTGTGTATTTGTGTTAGGTGTGTGTATGTCTGTATGTGTGTGTGTGTGTGTGTTAGGTGTGTGTATATCTGGAGGACAGAAAATATGCTGATTTTGGTTAAACAATAGTAGGTTTGTTGCTCTACCCACCTGCCTCTCCCCCTGCTCTTGCAACAGAGGGGAGAATGAAGGGCGTTGTTTGTCTGTACTCTGCTTATATAAGACACACACACACACATACACACACACACGTACATAAGCATGCATGCACAAACACCCCCCCCCCAACACATACACACACACACACATACACACACACACGTACATAAGCATGCATGCACAAACACCCCCCCCCCCAACACATACACACACACAGACACACACAAACACACACACACACACACACACACACACATACACATGCACACACATGCACATACATTGTTCTCTAACATTTTCAGAAAAACCCCAAACTGTTATAGTCTCCTTTTCTGTGGTTTGACAAGACTAAGAAAAAACACTGACACACACACACACACACACACACACACACACACACTTGTGTTAATTGTGTGTTTATCCAAACATCCATGCACAGAATCCCACTCGAGTTCCTCGACATCACGCATCAGAAATGTTCCCGATGCTTTGTAACAGGAGGAGGACGAAAAGGAGCGAACATTCCCTTAAATGAAACACGCCGCGAGCCAGGAACAGCTCTAGAAATGTGTTGCTGTTGAGCCCGGATTGCATCTTACGATTCTGAGGAACCGACAGAGCAACGCAACGAGTCCGCTCTTCCACCTTGAGCTGGTGCATGGACGGCTCACTTGCTCCACTCCATTAACTCGTTCCAGCCCCAGCCATCGCGTCGCTTGGGCACACGCGTGCGTTTGCGTTGTCCACGTGTCTCCGTCGTAGCAACATGCATACGCGTGTGTGTGCGCAGCTTCACTCCATGCAAAGATGATTTGTTATGACTCCTCGCCTTCAGGGGGAAGGCGAGCGGCCCAAAACCTGATCCCCTTGTGGAAAATCAACGGCGCAGTCGGAAACGCTGCAGACACTAATAAACAAAGGCCCTTGAGGCAGTTCAATTCCGTTCGGTGGGCTTCACCCGATCCCGCCGACGGGGTGCTAAAAGTAGGGACAGGGTTGGTGGTGGGGGGGGGGGGGGGATGGGTAGAGTCTGTGGTAGGATGTGAGTGGACAAGGAGGGTAGAGGAATCTCTAAAGCCCTAAATCGATCATTTGCAAGACAATGATTGTGTATCCTCTTATTGCTTGTTTGCTCGTGTGTGTGTGTGTGTGTTTGTGAATGATTTCAGACACATATGTAATGTGTGTGTGTGTGTGATATCTCCATTATGTGTGTATGTGTGTGTATGTGTGTACGTGTGTGTGTGTGTGTGTGTGTGTGTGTGTGTGTGTGTGAGAGCGTATATGACCTGGACTCAAAGGAGATGAGGAGGAACATGAGACATAATCATCTCCTGATGCCAGTGTAAACACAGGATCTGATTTGAGCTAATTGGGTTTGTAGTCAGGGTAAATAGTGTAAAAAGAAACCACTGGCTCAAGTACTCCTGCCATTCCCAGACCACCTCATCTCCTCCGTCCTTTCGAAGAAAGTGAGACAAAATGTCTCTGTGTTCTGCAGACTTGCTTTGTTTTGTTTTGTTTTCGTTGCGTAACCCCCCCAGACCAAAGTTAGATGTGTTTCCCCCCTGAAAGTCTGACTTTATTTCCATAATGCAGTTGGGTCAGGTTTTACATTTTTCTACTCTATGTGTTTGAGTATAAGGCGACAGTTAAAAAATATCGGTGAATGAATCAAGTCCAACAAAGCCGAGAGTTGGGAGTTGAGGAGTGATATATGCGTTTAAAGAACCTTTCAATCGATTTCCTGGCTTCGGTTTTAGGAGTGGTTCCACAGTTTTGTGGTTATGGATAGCTCCCACCGCCCCACCCCTCCTCTCCTCTCCAAGATTCTTTGGCACTCGCAAAAAAATACTTTTCTGCTGCTCAGCGGCTTGTCATTCCACAACCCCCCCCCCACACCCCCACTACCACCACTTCACATACCCAGTAATGTAGTCATGCTGATTGCATTCTCCTACTAATCTTATTCCCCCCCCCCCCCCCCCGCCTCTCTCTCTCTCTCTCTCTGACCCCAAAAGACTGAGTGGATTCGCATTGCATCTATTCCACTGCAACCGCTCTCTCTCTCTCTCTCTCTCTCTCTCTCTCTCTCTCTCTCTCTCTCTCTCTCTCTCTCTCTCTCTCTCTCTCTCTCTCTCTCTCTCTCTCTCTCTCTCTCTCTCGGTCCCCCTCCCCCCCATCCAGCCCTTCATGACAGCACACACAAGCTTTACGATCGAAGAAGAAAAAGAAACATTACAAAAATAAAAAACACGGCCCATAAGCCTCGTCTGCCTGAACCACTCCGATCACATTACCGCCTTCGCAGAAAGCAAACCTCTGCCTGAGCTAGCCGCTCAGAGCTCATTATGGTCCATAGTCGGTGGACTTCAGCGGTTTGTAGCCAGATGAAACCTGAAGGGGGATACTGCGCCGCAATTAAGATAACATTTATTCCCAAATAGCAGATTCCCCTTATCGTGCCGTTAATTTCACCGCAGCAAATGTAATTAGCGCAGAATTCAAACACGGTGGCTGATGCTACATGACACTAATTTGCTCGAGATTAGCTGCCTGAGCCCCACAAGTGCCTGCAGTTGACATGACTACAAAATATAGTTCAAATGTATTTATCACCACGTGAGAAAAGAGGGTGAAAACGGGTTGGTGCGGTAAAGAAATGTCCCGGGATTGGGAAACTTCAATCCCATGTTTGAATCCGTAGGCCTTCGATTTGAACGATGAACGTCTTCCAGAGGGCACCGAGGTCAGAGGTCACTGAGTGGACTTGTCAAGGTTCAGTGTGTCTTAAAGCCGGCGGGACAGCAAGACCAAAAAAGAGATTTCCCCCCTTTGAAAGGCGCAAAAAACCGAGCGCTATCACCGAGACGTAACAAATCAACATCAACATCAACATCTCTCTCTCTCTCTCTCTCTCTCTCTCTCTCTCTCTCTCTCTCTCTCTCTCTCTCTCTCTTTCTCACTTTCTCTCTCTTTCTCTCTCTCTTTCTAAATATATATATATATATGAAATATTGACAACTCAGAGTTCATAACTTGCTCTCTCAACAACAATGTTTACCAACTGCTTCGCCCTCTGTAAACCATCAGCTGCATAATCTGGTCTATTGTTGAAAGAGCTTGCGGCAAAAGCTTCTGTTTTCTGCCAAGAACTTCTTGCAACAGGCTCTCGTACGTTGAGGTCTTATTTTTTTGGTTTTCTTCGAAGATTGCATCAAACAACCCCCCCATCCTCCCCCACCACCCTAGTGTGTTTTTCTTTTCTCTCGATTTCATTTCGTTGCCTTTTCTTTCCTCCCCCCTGGTCTTCCAGACAGCAACTATGGGAGTTGTCAGTCTCTCTTCCGGCTCTTCTCTCTCTCTCTCTCTCTCTCTCTCTCTCTCTCTCTCTCTCTCTCTCTCTCTCTCTCTCTCTCTCTCTCTCTCTCTCTCTCTCTCTCTCTCTCTCTCTCTCTCTCTCTCTCTCTCTCTCTCTCCTCCTCTCTCTCTCTCTCTCTCTCTTTCTCTCTCTCTCTCCCTCTCTCTCTCTCAGTCTCTCTCCCTCTCTCTCTCTCTCTCCCTCTCTCTCTCTCAGTCTCTCTCCCTCTCTGATGACCAAACCAGAACAAAAGAAGTGGAGCTGTGTTTCTCTGTGGTGACGCTGTCTGTCTCGACTCCAGCACTAACGGGAGGGTGATGGGAATTGGGGGTGCAGAAGATGGGACTGGCTCCTTTCAGACATGTATAAAATGCGTTACTAATAATAATGATGTTGATAATATGTATCATTGCAACATGTGGATTTAGTAATTAGCACGACCCCAAGGTTGAAGCGCATGAGTGAAGGGAAACACAAGTCCTCTCCTGGTATGTTGAGCACAGAGCAGCGATTCCCAGTCGTGTGTTTAGTGTATTGTGTACAAATCTGGGGAGTCGTTTTTGGAATAATTTAACTTCAAACCAGTACGCAAATGAACACGTATTATCGTA